>JAYMFT010092034.1:0-13998 GCA_038088735.1 Panulirus argus | reverse complement strand
CCCCCCGCGCCAGCGAGGTAGCGCCAGGAGACAGATGAAATGGCCACATTCGCTCACACTCAGTCTCTAGCTGTCATTTGTAATACCAATAGAGGAAATATACTTCTTCAGCATAACTTTGGTCTTGAACACGAATTCTTGGTCAGTAGAATCATGACCAAAAAAAATATACATGTAATGCATGAAATAAACATCATGTCTTTATTGCAGATTAATGAAAGCAAAAGATTATGCAAGAAATCTGTTTTCAGGAGGAATATTTCATGACTGTGCTGTCCATGACATTGACCTGATTTGTTGGGTGTTAGGTGAGTATCCAACACATGTCTTTGCCTCAGCCACTGCCTTTATTCCTGAGATAGCTGAGATAAATGATCATGACACTGTGGCTTTTACAATGAAGTTTCCATCTGGAGCCATCTCAATGACGGACTTGAGTCGCCATGCTGTCTACGGTTATGACCAGCGTCTGGAGGTATGATAACCATTTCAAAGGCCATAAACTAAAAGTAATAGATTTTAGCTTTATTTTCAAATGTTTCAGTAATATTCAAGTATATTCTGGCATGGGTTAGAGATGAAACTGCATCTCATGCTTACACATTTTTTTTCTTAACATTATTTTAGAGAGAGAAACAAAGTAAGAGTTAATGTCAAAAAAGATCCTTCAACATTTATCAGCATGAATACATGCAACAAATTAGTTCTACATCATCCAAAATTAATACAAAATATCAACTAAGAGGCAAGCTTGGAATTTCTGCAGAGCTCTTTTTTGTTAAGTCAAGTCCACCTTTGAAAAAGAAAATGTGATAATTTGACTTCTTCCATTGCCAAATCCTTATGATTCTTAACCAAAAGCATCCCCAGCAACTTTCATACTTAAACCTTTCCTCCCTTTGTTCTGACCAGGTCAATCCACAATTAACTTTACATTCCTCTAATTCAACTCTGTAAGATTCTTCATCTAATTTTCTGTCCTCATCTATCACTGAACCTATGTCATCTTGTATAGTTTCCTCATGCAAAGTTTTCCAAGTAATTTCCAAGCTCCAGATGGAAGAGGTGTATGGCTCGCCCACATGGTATACCTCCATAAGTTCTAAGGGTGCATACCTCTGAGCTATCTCTGATCCTTGTTCACATGTTCTGCCTCTGTCTAAAAACTTTGACTTTTCTTTCTTCTCGGAAGCATACCTTGGTGCAACCCATCCCTAAAGGAGACTGCTCTAACTCTTCCAGTTATCACCCTGTTGCTCACTTCTCTAAAGTCTTTGATACTCACCTAGACTCTCAATTTCTCAGACACTTAGAATTCCATTCCTTTTATGATCTCCAATTCATATTCTACAGTGCTTGGTCTACTGCTGATCTATTTGACTGACCTCTGGTCCTCCTTTCCTATGGATTTTCGTCTAACTTTTGTCATACCCTTCAATACCTTTAAAGGATTTAGTGAAGTGTGGCAAATGTCTCTGCTTTACAAACATCCATAATTTGTTTTTTCTGCTTCTCTGTTCCTTGTTGCACACCTTCCTCTTTCATCATTCCATTGCAAAAGTGGTGTTCCTCAGGGTTCTGTGCTATAGCTTTTTCTCTTTCTTCTCTCTGTAAATGATTTCTCTTCAACTTCAAACCATATTTGCTCTCTTGCTCATAATTCCACTATATGCACTTTGACTCACTTTCCTTCCCCTTTTTCTCCTAATACTCATTCTCTTTCTCATAGTAAGCATATTCCCTACCTTAATTCAGACAGAATTAAATTTCTCCATATACATAACTCTTCCAGTGTTACTTGTTTCCCCCTCTGTTCGACTTCAAAACACCATAATTCAGCCTTGTGATAACAAATATGGTGGCATAACCACAGCCTCTACTCTCTCCTGGAAACCCAACATAATCAACATTACTAGATCTATTCCTTAAAAGCTGGGGATGTGGTATGGGTATCACAGTGAGCAGCTGTTTCATATTTACTAGGGTTTTACTTGCCCTCTTATGGAATACTGTGCTGTTCATATATCTGGGGTGGTTTTTTTCTCTACCGCTCAAATAATGAGAGTGGAATCAAATGCCTGCTGTCTGATATATTCTCCTGGCATCACCTCTGTTAAACTCAACTGATATAATTTTGGCCACTGTTCTCATGAACTGTTTGTAAGTGTTCCTATTACCTAGGCTTTGAACCCAGTGCATGTGTCTGGCTGTACTGTCTTGGAATATCTAAGTAGGAATGCACTGTAATTTTTAAACACTTGTATAAGCATATCATAATGATAACTGTATCTGGAAAGAAACTGTGAAAAATGGAAAACATTACTGGAAGTGTTCATAAAAGGAATACTGAACTTGGAAGCAAATACAACTGAGGTATTTCTGTTTGATTTGGATGCAAAGAAAAGTGAGGTGGTTGTGTCTGATAATACTGAAATGGATTTAATGACAAGCAGATCAGGAACATGTAGGGTACATCATCAAGTGATGTACAAGGAAGCCAGGGTAGATGCTGATCTGTAAGAAGCATAACTGATAAAGTGAAAATGAAGCATCAAGATGATATAGACCTGTGAAGAGAAAGGAAGGTGCATTTGAGTGTTTAGTAGGAACACAGCTATAGGATAAAGACAGAGTGAGGGGTTTCATGAATGAAAAGCAATTCTGAATGGAAGAATCTTGTAGAAAACAGCAAAATCCATGATACATTGGAAGAGGGTCTGCACAAGCAAACTCTGCTATATACTGAAAGATATTTTACTAGGTACAGACTGTAGATTTCGTTGTTCCTGACAGCCCTACACAAATAATATTAACAATACTTCTTTTTGTCCTCAGGTGTTTGGGCCGCAGGGGATGATGATAGCAGGTAATGAGCGGCCCTACAATGTTACAACTTCCACAGTACAAGGGGAGAGTGGACCACCTTTTCTACACTCTTTCCCCTCACGTTACCATGATGGTTATATTAATGAGCTTGATCACTTCTGTGATATAATTCAAGGTGAGTTATCTAAGGATGGATATTGTGGGTTTTGAAGAATGAAGAACCTTTTCTCTCCAAGGTGCAATGAGATCATTGGGGTATAGATCCCTCTACCTTCTTGGAGGGAATCTACCCTTTAACCATTTATCCTTGGTACCAAGATAGTTGTTTGGTCACAGAGACCCCTCAGCCAGTCTGTGACCTCCCAGAGTCAAAGACGGAAACTTCCCACAGTCCTCAGAGTTTGCAGGTTATTAATGTCAGTCATAGAATGTTCACAGACAGCAGTGAAATGTTTTTTCTAAGAAGAAAAATAAGGGAAGGGGGGTTAGCAGGAAGGGAAGAGGCAAACAAAAGTAGAAAACAGTGCTCAAAAGCTTCTGTCTCAGACAGAAAATGTTTTTCTTCATTCAAAATCTACATTTCTATCCTCAGTGAGCCCTGTGATCATCGCCAACATACCAACTTAAAAGAGGAGAACTTATGAGAAAGAGCTTTAATGCAACAATATTAGTACAAATTCCAGTGAAAAAGACTAACAGCAGTCTAGAGTCTGATTAGGATCAACAGCTTGGAAAACAGGGCAGACTCACACAAAAGAGGTTCTCTAAACTCAGGTTAAAGTACAAGAGGACTGCCAGAAACCTATTACATTTAATTCCTCTATGGAAAGGTTACGAAGACGGCCAAGGTTGAGTGCACCTTTCTGATATTATGGGCTCTAAAAGATAGGCCAGATTGTGCCAACATGACCAGTTTCTTCATTCTAGAAGAGATGTTTCTTACAGGAAAAGGATTTAAGGTTCCTGGACGAACTACTGGGTATGTAATCACTACATATTTACATATCAATTTGTCTTTCCACCTCTCTATGTGTATATCCACTAACTTTTGGAAAAATTCCTTTATCCTTCACTAATTCCTGGTTTGAAAATGCTGAGGAAAGGAAAACATCAGGTCTCATTCATCTCATACCTAACACCATCACTTCCGTGTCTGTAAGAGAACTCCAGCTGACTTAACAGAAAGCTGAACTTGTCATCTGTCTTTTGAACATCCTTCAAACTGTTAGACTTTTATGGAGAGTCTGCCCACAAAAGGCAAATGTCCTAACCCCACTCCCCAATGCTTAGTAACTATTCATATTTACACTGGTATGTCTTTTGATGCCACTTAATTCTTAACGATCCTCATCATACCACTGAGTTAAGGAATGAACTTGGCACTCACACCACTCTGATAGAGCTGTAGATTTTCCATTTGGTATTTTATACTCTACTGTCAGTAACAGTCTTCACTCACTCAACCTGACTGGGAATCCTGAAGCAAGACTTCTTCCTCTTCTGAGAAGAAGCTTCTTTCCTATAAGTTTTCTCTGTTAGCATGGAGGTAATGGAGACTGCTTTAATTGATGCCCATAACACTGAAAAGTTTTGAGGCACTAATGAAGTTTAGCAAATCCAGCCAGCCCCTCAGGTTACTTTATTTACTGATTTGCAGCAAATCAAGTGACTGCATTCAACGGCATTTCACCAATCAAGTGACTGCATTCAATTGGGCAATGTGTGCTGTTTCTTTAAGTAGTGACAAGAAACCAATTCACTTGAGAGGAGGAATGTCAGCAGTGTGACATCATGGCCAGTTATGTGAGGTGATAACAGCTCTGTGAGTTTACAACACTGTATGAAGTACACAGTTCAGACTGCCCTTAGAATACATAATATTGTACTTATTTTATTGCATGCACTTATGGTAACAATGGCATACCCAGTCACATGTTTGCCTCCTTCAACTTCAGGTAATCCAACAGCTAAGTAAAAGAACAATATAGTTGAAGGAAAGTACAAGAGTTTATTTAAAAGTTTTTTGAAGATAAACCATTAAGGTATTCTGTTTCTACAGCAGACCTCAATTTTTGTAACTAATATCTTCTATAAGGTTTTGGACCAAGTTGCTTTATACATAAAAGTATAGTCCACTGGATATACATAGATGGACAAATTAATGGAAAAACTGAATTTCAATATCAATATTAGATTTTCATAGTTTTGGTGAATTTATTCCAATCAGGTCTAGATGAGATCTCTATACCAGGTGACAGTACCCTAAGAGTATCCACAATCGCATCTGCTCTCGAGGTCTCTAACGCTACAGGAAAGATGATAGAAGTGAAGTACTAAGAAGGCAACAGGTGAAGTTCCCAGAGATATTTGAGAAGGATTCTTACTGTAAGAACAAACAGTTTACAGAATACTGTACAGTAACTGAAATAAACATTGAAATACCAAATGCAATACTGATATTTTCTTTGATATCATGATATTTTCTCATATTTGTTATATCATCTGATCTGTTGTTTAACTCATGTCCCATGAATTCACCATTTTTTTTGGTTACTCTGCCCTGTATTATGTCCTTTAATTATGATATATATGCTTAAGGTTAATCAACAGATATTAAAACCCATTTTATACTGTCAAAGGCAGTTACTTGTATTAGACTTTATACAAATTCCAACTTCTGAAACATAACTGCTTTCTGCAAAATGTAATTCACTAAACCTACATATTATGCCTGACTTTATATGCATACACTTGTTTTCTTTCCTTATTTAACAACATTAGTGTAAACGCTATTCCAAATGATTCTTAATGTTAAGAAATTAAGCAGTAATATTCAGATGTGGGTCATTTCAATTTTAGTATAAAAACAAGAAGCACATTAATTTAAAAGAACTGGTAAGGATAAGCAATGAATGTCAGGAAATGTAGATATTACAGTTCAGCCCTGCATGCTGATTCCCAATTGTACCAGACATCAATCACAAGAGGATTCTTGATAACTACCAAAGGTTTAAGATAAAGAGGCCACTGTGCTGAACACAGATGGTAATATCTTATATGTAATACTCTAACTCTTGTAACTCACTAATCTTTTGTTATTTATATTTTTATGTCTGTTCATGCCATCAAAAAAGAGACCAGTTAAACAGATGACAACATGCAAGAAAGAGCAGACAAGGCACATAAAAGACAATGGGGAAATAACATCCAGATGGTTTATGAAACATGAAAAACAATGCATTTAATAAGGAATGAGAAAAGCATTAAAAAATCCATTTGTGAATAAATCTATGGATCATCTAAAATTATTTCAGGAAATCAGACAGTATTCTGATAACAGAGTCAATGGTATACAAAGGCTTCAGTGACTAATCAGATTTGAAGTTTCATACCATATGTATCTTACAGGGTTCACAATCTTCAGCACTAACAGACTAAGATGGAAATGAGAACCAGGAAAGCCGCTATGTAGGGTCCAATAATAAACAACCGACTTGTACAATATCAAAATGGAAGAGCTGAGACAAAGATTAAAGGCATCAAAATGCCCTTATTACTATAAAGACCAAAGGGAAAATGATTACCACTCTCAAGTTCCTTAAGGTCATGAAAATGCTTATCTTCACCAGAAGCCTGAAATGAAGAGGTATATCATGATCCAAAGCTAGGCAAAGAAGTGTGAGGAAAGATGTAAGACAACAATATTTTTGGAAATGTGGGTAGTGGATATGAGTTACATGCTAAATGAAAAAACAACACAGATATATATCCCAAGGGATAGGGGAGAAAGAATACTTCCCACATATTCCCTGCATGTCGTAAAAGGCGACTAAAAGGGTAGGGAGCAGGGGGCTGGAAATCCTCCCCTTCAGTTTCTGCTTTTCCAAAGAAGGAACAGAGAGGGGGGCCAAGTGAGGATTTTCCCTCTAAGGCTCAGTCCTCTGTTCTTAACGCTACCTCGCTAACGCTTGAAAGGGCGAATATGTATAATATATATATATATATATATATATATATATATATGCAGACATGCATGTGAATACAGTGAAAAAGCTTTTAGTGCTTCCTCCTTGAACCGCCTTTCACAATTCTTCTGTGAACTTTTCATTAAGACCTGACAATCAGTTGACTTAACGAGAAGAAATAAGGTTATTCTTAGAAGCTTTTATGTAATATTTGATCTTCTAATTATCTTACAAAATATTTCTAAAGCATCTTGATTTTATTCGTTAAACGATGTGATTCTTATTATGGATGGTAAAGATATTTAGCACTCATGTGAAAACCCTTTAATTAAAGAGTCTGAGATGCTCTGATTTTTTTTTTTTTCCTGGGTCACTCCTTTTTTTTTTACGGCTTTTAAGAAACTGCGAGCTATTTCATTCTAATAAACTAATATCCAAAATTGATCAGACTACGAAAAGAAATATGCAGGCCTTATTTCGGGCGCCATAGATCGATGGTAAACAACCTGAGCGTCCTCATACCCGAGACCCAATCAATTTCCCTGAACCCCTGAACTCCCTCGCGGCTTTCAAAAGAGCAAGCGTTCCGCGCGCCTTTTTCTTTTTCCCCTCCTTCTTTTTTTCATTTTTTATCCTCACCCTCATCCTCAAGGACCCCAAAGACGGCAGGTAAACGTTCTCAAAGGATTAAAAAAACATCCCCTTTTTCACGGTAAAGTCTCTTAATTGAATGGAGAACGTTGGCCCTCCTGAGACCGTGTTTTGGCTGGCTGCAAACTAAACACTTATTCTGTGGACATACTCGCTGTTAAACAAATGAGGCTGTGTTGGCGTACCTGTTTGTTATCTAGTGGAGAGGAGTTTGCTTACCTGCACTTCTTTTCATTTCTTACGGACTTCTTTTTCCTCCTCCTCCTCCTCCTCCTCGACTCTTTTGATTATATAATCAATATTTACAGAGATTGTGTGGACTTTATACTCTCTTCTTTCCAGAGAGAAACTTAGACGATAGGTGGCATGCGTATGCATCATTTAGTAATATGGCTTTGCACAGAGCGTACTCAAGTATAATATGATATGAATTCCTCAGTCTCCCACACTTGGGAAATGGAAAGACTCTACAGGCGTCTAAAAAAGGCATCATAAGTCTTAGAATAAAATTTCTTCTGGGGGTGGAATTACTGAGGAGACTGGGCCATCATCAAAGTAATTAAGGCCAGGAAGGTACACAGTCATCACTGAATGACCCTGCGCTTCTGGAGGAAATTATAACCTAAACCATCAAGAAAATTTTAAGAGAAATTTTCTCAAATTTTCTGTTCTTAGCGACGTTTAACAACTACGCCAGGAATTATAATCCATAGACTTTGAATCATTGAAATGGAGGCCATCCCGCACATGCAGAGACTTTGAGTCACTTCCCGTGTCTGGATCTATCCATACTCATGGGGCAACATGTTTGTCTGTTACGTTCAACCTATCCCTCTCTCGCGAGCCAGGAGTCAATCCCTTGCTGTTAGTCAGCCAGGATCCTCTGCCAGCACCCTTGCTGTGATAATACATGATACTCTTGGTCCGCTCGTGAAATGATCGATCACCAAAAGTTAAGGTAAATCTGTAATCGACTGATAGCTAATATATATATATATATATATATATATATATATATATATATATATATATATATATATATATATATATATCTTTGTAGTGGCTACTATTACTTATTTACATTATTGCCGGCATTAACTGCAGTATACTGATATTTAACAGTGGGATGCGAGCGAAATTTAGCAAGAGATAGAGGTATAAATTATATATTTGCTCTATCGAATATTCCAAGGGTACTACTGTCCCATTCCATTAAGCTGCACTGGTCCAAACTAAGAGAGAAAATTTTCTTAGTACACACACAATAAAAAAAAAAAACGAATACAGGAACGCGGAGGTGAGAGATAGATGGCGAGTTGAAGTACGTGCCGCGGAATCGTGATTGAAAGAGTGAATAGAATTAGAGGCTGGAGAAAAAGTCGTTTAAAGAGAGAAGAAAGAGGTTAGGCCACAGGAGGGAACACCGACAAGGGGTAGGTGTCGCTCCATCAGCGATTACCGCAATGGAAGAACTACAGCTAAAACATTTTAGAAATCATTGAGACAAAAAAAAACAGAGGAAGTTTAGTGAGCAGAGATTTATGTCGCACGTTATCAAATGCCTCGCAGACGTCGAGGGATAAGAGAAAATATTCAATTTAAGGATGGTAAAGGTCAAAGCAATAGGACAAAAGATGTAAGGGTTAGAATGGCTACCCTTCCTTGGGAGGGGCTCAGTCGACGCATGTTGTCCAGACAGAAGAAAATGTTTGGTTTTCAGGCGAAAGCGAAAAAGACAGGCATACACGAGCGGATGTCCATAGGTCTAGTATGCGATCTATATGCCTCGCGTGTGTATAAAGAAAGTGGCCTGGAGTAATTGCTCAGACTCTACGTCAAAACGTTACTTTCGAATGAGTTGTACTGTTAAATTGTATCTGGTTATTCAATTCGATCACGTTAAGTGGATGGCTTGGATAGATTTACGTTAAGACAAGGTATGGCAGATTAGCTAATAGGCTGACCTCATGAGTTCAAGACAACTGTGCCTAGGTTAGACAAGATATAGCTCAGTTGGATTAGGTCAAAGTACTAATCACTTCCCAACACGGTTACGTTCTTAATGGAAACTTTTACCAAGGTTCCGACGTTAGGATCTCCAGTAGACATCACAACACTAGCTGTCGGGCATCCACAGGAAGAATGTGACTATTCTTTACATGAAGTGACGATTATCTTTATTTCTGAAAACTATTACTCATATCAACAATTATTAGCAAGTTCAGATTAAAAGAAATATAAATCTGGTCAGGCACTGGATTTAACTGTTTCATATATGTATTAGAAATAACTGAAAAGAACAAGTTGAGGCTGTATGGCTATGCACGTAAACTGAAAGACACGAGATTTGCTAAGTCTCTGAACTGGACCCAGAGAGGAAGTAGTCCAGCTGGACGTCCTAGAATGACGTGGATGGAGTGCATCAATATCTCGCTTTGAAGAAGGAAGACACAGGAAGATGTTCAAGAAAACATAAAGTACAAGGACAGGAACGAGTGGAAAAGACCGACCGACAGGCTTTGAGTCTACCTGGTAACAGAAAGATCATAAAGTCATTGGACATCGATGTTTAATCCGGTCCACTGGTAGGTACAGTTGAGGGATGGACGGGCTATGTCATCCACACTCATTATTTCAAATTCACTGCTCATTTTCTTTTTGACTTTTTCTTTCACCTGGGTTGCAAACACTCACTAATGCATGATCAGGGGTGCCCCACATCCTCTCAACCCAGAACACAATTAAACCCTAGAATTGGCTATTTCCGGAGCTCCCTTCATTAAAACATGGAAATAGAGAGATTGTTCTGGTGTGCTTCAGGTAGAAGGGTCGAGAGAGGACTCGGTTCGTCGCTATGGTAACGTCCCTGCCACACGCCCACCTCCACCTGATGGTGGTGACCTGCGGCTGACGGTACTTCACAGGACCCGGGACGCTGTATTATGATGAAATATCACGCCCACCAAACTTCTATGGGCTCACTTGCCGTGGGTTAGGACACCGTCACTCAGACTGGTTGTTGCTGCGTTACTCGTGTTTTTTTTTTCTGAATCATTCGCTGTAGATGAGTACCGTTACTCACCCGCTCTTATAAGTAACTCCAAGTGGTTACTATTGCGTAACTCATGGATGCTGCAGAAGGTTTGGTTACGGTGATTCCTACGGTGCGGTCGTCTACAGCACGTACTGCAGTGCCACTTACAATGGTTTATGGTATGGTTTGTTATTTATCATCATGGCTACTCACGGAAGCTGCGACTGTAACTCACGAAGGCTGCTACTGTTTAGCTCACAAAGACTGTTATTGTGCAACACGCGGAGGTTGCCACTGAGTAACTCACAAAGGTTCCTAATGAGTCACTCATGGACGTCGCTGTTGTGTAACTCAAGGGTTTAGCTACTGTGTAATTCACTAAGTGCAGACCATGTCGAGGTGGGACTGTATAAGAGGATCCTTGTTTCATTATGAAGGCGCTAAGTGTTTGTGGTTGCTAGGCAACCGGTGATTTTTCTGAATGCACAACTATGAGTGGTTTGCAGCTGTATTATATTTGATTTCAAGAGGGTGGAAGGCCAGGAAGGTGATTCATAGTTTAAAATGCAGCTGATGAAATGCTTGTAAAGGAGTTGCGGAATTCATTTTCTTGTCCAAAGCTGGTGCCAGTTAGTGTTCTGAGGGCATTCATTTTTCTTTTTCCTTTTTTTCTTTTTCTGCTGACGTTGATGATGAGGGAAATGAGTTTATTATGTGTGTCGTATGTGGTGCCAAGAATAGTTGGTGTTTTGCTTAGTGAGATAAACTGTCCATTCAAGGTGAATGGGGGTATGAGCTGGATTCGTGTCTGTCTGGGTTTGAAAGAGTGACTGAAGACTTCTACAGAGATGCAGACATTTAGCCATTGTTCCAACTGTTTAATATAGTGCTGCAAGCTTAGTGGTGTAGGTGTTGTGATGTGTTTATAAGGTCGTCTGCAAACAAAAGAACTGTCATACTGAGGTTGCCTGAGGTAACGCGAAGTTGTGCAAGTGGAGAGTGAGTAGAGCTGGAGAAAGAACTGTTCCTTGGGGAAATTTACTGTAGATTTTAAGTGCTTTAGAAGAGAAGCCATTGCCATTGTTGTGTAGGATAGTGTAAAGTACATCTTGTGAGACGATGTTTCGGGTGATGTCAAATTTTGATGTCTATTACCTCTAGTGTTATTTGTAAGGGGGCTGTGGTTGGCTGAATTCGTTTACGACATGTTTGAGATCACTGTGTAGTGTGGAGATTGCGTCTGAGTAAGTGCGAGTTTTTTGTTTGATTCTGTTGCAGATCGTTTTTCCTTTTTTCTTAGAGACTGTGGATGTTAAGGGTAGAAGTGATATAGGGCAGTAGGAAGGGGAGAGGAAACTGGGTGGTTTGGAGAGTTTTAGAATTGGTATTATGTTGGCAAGTTTTGTGTATTCGGGAGTAACTAAAGATATCTGAAAGTGTTTAGATTGCAAATGAGCCGTAGTGTTTTCTTGTGAAAAATTCGATACGTTGTCAGGCCTTGCAGTATGAGAGTTCTCTAAGGTTTTAATTGTATTGTTTTGTGTGTGTGGGAGTCTTGGATGGTTAGGCAACTGTTTTTGGATGACTTTTGTGTAGCTTTTCCATGACTCCTGTTTTGAGGAGCGGTTGGTTTGAGGCTGATTTTTTAGTGATTTGTCTCTCGAGTATATCTGTGTGTTTTTGAGAGAAGGGATTTCATGGGAATGGGTCAGGAGTACTTCATGAGTGGGGGGGCTGGACTGGTATGGTAAGTATGGATTTTCTTTGTTGTGCGCAAGAGTTGGTTGCTATGGGCTCTGTGATTTACTGTGCTGAGACAGATTGCCAGTCTGCAGTCTGCCTTTCAGTGATCAGGTTAGTGATGATGACACTCAGAAGGCAGATTTGTTCTGCGATCTGTGCTGAAGGTAAGCGGATGTTTCTGAACTGGTTTATTTGCTTTACGAAGTACGTAATTCGTAGAGAGAATTGGGGTTATATCTTTTTCTGTGCCCTTGCGGTATGTGTTTCTTGCTGGCTTTGTGGGAGATGCTGATGAAGTGTGAGAATACATGTTCTAGGGATGAGAAACCTTCTCTACTAAATTTTTGGAGCTCTGTTTCCACGTACTGTGTGAAAGCAGGCAAGTCTGTTTTCCTGTAGTTTCTGTAAGTTCCTGTGGTGGTTGTGCTGACAGGCAGGGCAAGATGGAGTGGCGTTATCTGGATGGACAAATGGTCAGTGTAGCGTGCTCCAGTTGATTCTTGTGTGTGTGTGTGTGTGCGCAGTGCTGGTGAGCAGAGTGTGATGTATGGTGAGGTCAGCTGCTGCTGATGGTGGATTGGGAAGCTGGATGGCTGGTTGCACTGCGTGAGGATATTGATATGTGCAGTTGCTTTATGTGTAGTCCACTCCGGAGATCATGGTGTATGTGTTGTGAGCCAAATGGAATAGGGGGCACAGAAATCTCCGTAGAGGTAGGTGTTGGGCATGCTGACAAAGTTCTGCAACTGGGGAGTGTATGGAGCGGAGAGGTATGTAGATGTTTATCGTGTTGTTTTGGAACGTGAAGTTTTGTTGTATTTTTAAGGTGCTGTCGTTCTCTGCGAGCTGTTATGTGGTGTTAGCGGTCTTGGAGAAAATCATGGTTTGGTGGACAAGTGTTATGAGTCTCTCTCCTCGTCCTTCCTGTTTGTCGTTTCTTGCAGTTGTGTAGTTACAGGAAGGTGGGAGAGTGGACCTGGGTGTGAGTGTGGTTTCCTGGATGAGGGCTATATGGATGTTGTGTTCTCTGAGTTGGTTGGGTATTTCTGTGTGTTTGTTCCTGATGCCGTTGGCGCTGAGTTGCATGAAATAAAGTTTCTCGTTGGCGTTCACTGGAGGAGATTGGTTTGATTGTTTGTTGGGTGTTTGTGCAGGATATAAAGGGGTTTGTGATGGGGTTTTGTGAGTTACTGTCACAGCGGTTGCTGCATTTTCACTGTTCTGAGTTGTCTTTAACGGATGACAGTGATTTGCAATGGAGGTGGTACTAGTGAGTACGGTCGTATATCATCTGATGATGTTGCAATTTTTGGTGATAGGCATTTGGCGCTGTGAGTAGAGGTGTACTACTCGCAGTCCTTTAGGTTAGGGTTAATGTCACCGGTTTGCATAAGCAGTCGTGAGATGATGACAGGGCCATCGGCCCATTATCATAATGAACAGAAGAGAGGAAAAGAAGTGTAAATATGTAAGATGTCTGGGTGTGACCTTTGGTCCAGCAAGACGACATGGGAAGTGAGTCAGTTGTTGTTCGCCGATGATACAGCACTGGTGCCTGATTCGAGTGAAAAACTGCAGAGTTTGGTGACTGAGTTTGGGAGAGTGTGTGAAAGGAGAAAATTGAGAATAATATATATATGGAGCGGGGGGCTGGAAATCCTCCCCTTCAGTTTTTACTTTTCCAAAAGAAGGAACAGAGAAGGGGGGCCAAGTGAGGATTTTCCCTCTAAGGCTCAGTCCTCTGTTCTTAACGCTACCTCGCTAACGTGGGAAAAGGCG
>JAYMFT010092023.1:0-12500 GCA_038088735.1 Panulirus argus | reverse complement strand
GAAGATTCTGAGCCAAGTGGAAGAAAACGGAAGGCAAGTAATAGCTCTAAGGATAATAATGTACGAGCTATCACTGTGAAACATATACTGAAAGGTTCTGGAAAGGAATTCAGAGGAATTTGAACAGCTCCTACCACTGTTTGATTTAAGGGCACTCACGTTTATCTAAAGATTTACTCAAATCATCTGACTATGGAAATTTTCTTTCTTAGATACGAAAATGAATGAAAAGGCTTTAAAGGACTTTTAATCATACAGAAGTCATTACACTCTAAATTTCAGTATGGAAGAGAATACGACAGTCTTATATCCATTAGAGATGCTTCGTGAATGCTTCTTCTATAGAAACAGTTCTCAGTTTAGAGAGCTCCTGACAGTCCATGAGGTAAACTAAAGAACATTCACGTAGGGGCATGTAACGCAGCTTACTAAATGAACAACAATGAGAGCTACTCGTACAGAATTGCGCAAAGGCTATTGTTGCACGGTTCTAAGTACTATCAAAATCATTCTTTTAAAAAAGGATTATAATCATACAGGAACTGAAGGAGGTACTAGGAAATTCCAGTGGGCAGGTTAGTGTTGTACAGAATCGATGAGTCCATCGCCAACACACACTAATGTGATAAAAGCATTTTGCGTCCCGGAAAGTAGAGGGCCATGATGATTCTGGACCGCTCATCTATTATGCAGGTCTCGTCAGATAACTTGTGATGGTTACTGATAATCTGAAGAAAACACGTATGACAGAACGATGATATACCAAGGACATTTCATATTATTGTTTTTATCATTATTATCATTATCTTTATTATTATCATTTATATTATTATTATTATGCTATTATTATCATTATTATCATTATAATTATCATTATTATAATTATTATTATTATTATCGTTATTATCATCATTATTGTTAGTAGTAATATTATTTTGGGACTGCAGCAATTAATATATGCAAAAAACGGTCACTGAATATCTACAACGAGTATCAAAATAAGAACAAATAACTTAGCAGAAGGAAAAGGAGTTTTCCCACTCCAGCGGATACACTCACACACGTCTCCGGTTTTCCTTGGTGACATTATGGAGGTCACGTCGTCATGGGGAGAGATGAAGGTATTTCTTCAAATGTTTTACGACACTTGGACCAAGTCATATTACGCTTTTTTAATTTTGCTAATTGCTTCAAATTAGAGCCCGCGCTTTTCTGTGGAGGGAGGGAAATGATACGTCATTCTTGCAGATGTCCGCTACCTGTGGCAGTTACTCTCCGAAAATTCCCGATTGTATTCCCGTGACACAAAATAAGAAAGATTTTCCTGATTAGGATGGTTGATTAATGTGCTGGGATAGACTGGTAAGGAGGTTGGCAATGTATAGACTTTTTCTATATCAGTTATTTAGTAAATCGTCCCATTTGACGCAGTTTTCTCTCTGGTTCGCATAACCCTCCCGGCTGTCGAGTGTGAGAACGAAACTAGAGTACTGTATTACCCCAATGCCAGATATGGATTCAGTACCATAATCAGAACTTCCTTAATTCAAGATTGCTATCGATTAACCTAAGTATACAGTAAGATTGAATTGTAATGATAATAATAATAATAATAATAATAATAATAATAATAATAATAATAATAATAATCATAAGTTTATTAACCGATGGTAGGGAAGGAAGTACATAGTAGCAAGGTCAACTGACTCTTGTTAAATTGTACTCGCGTCTCCCAAGGCTCTCAGTATTCCAAGTGGTTGTGGTTCCAGTCGATATGAATACAGCAAGTCTATCTCCATCCTCCAAACGAAGAATAGAATGTAACGAGGGGCCTCGGATCTGACTAGGCTCAGATATGTTTCAAATGGACTTTTTTTTTTTTGTACTAGAGGGCCAGATGTGTTGCAGCCATAGCAACAGTGATGGTGTTTCGCCCGGTTTGTTGGCAAAGGGGACATTTGTTTGAAAAGTTTTGGTTGTTGGCCTACGATCATAGTGGTTGAGAAAGCCCATTGTGAGACGAGCAGCAGTAGTGTTTCTTAGTCGTGGCTGTGAACCTGTCTTTGTACACTTGCGTGGCTGGCCTAAGAAATACAGATAATTACTGATTGTGTTCCTGTTATGTTCTTTGGCACACATTTCCTGTGACACAAGGTGTAAGGAAAGCAGGTTTTCACCCTTTACGGATACATGATATTGACAAATTTTAGTATCAGGAGCCGGAAAAACACAGACTAGCTTAACTGGCATGACCTCCTCCTTTTTTTCAACTCCAGCATGAGAGGTGATCGTAAAGAAAGTGAAAGTGAATGAGTTCTGGGTTGTGTCACCCGCCACTTCCAAATGTAGTTAACCAAGGAAGGAGAGGCTGAGATTGTACGGTTTAAAGAGTTAACTAAGGGTTACAGATGACAATCCCATCACAATGAGAATTAATAATATAAGCCAGTGCGTAGTGGGTGGCTGCAAGATCGCAGTGTGCAGCGCTTCTTCAGTCCGTGACACGATGGAGGAAAGTTTCAAGGAATCCATCTTAGTGGACCGCGAAAGCTTATCAAGGAGATCCATCAGATTGTAGTGATCTGTCGGGGAAAATTACGCGTAGCCATGGGATGAAGCTCAAGGGCTGGTGGACCAGTGGCACACGTTTGCCTGCTGCTTCCCACATTTTCTGTGTGGCAACCGACCACTCAAGGATTGGCTGATATGATGCCTTCTCTTCCTTCTTTTGTGTTTCTCTCATCATATGACCTTCTTCCTTTAAGAGTCAGGTCTACAAACACCTGCGGAGCCCAGACTGATTTTTACTTTCTTATTATTTTCTATTTCATCCGAGATGGCCTTGACTGGGTCATGTTCTGCCTGTGCCATATCAGTCACTACATACACAAAAAGTTCTTCACCGCACAAGCTGCTTCTGTAGTTACATAGGAAGATCTTTGGTTACGGGAGAGTAGATAACAATGATGTCCCTACTCCAGGCCTCAGGCAGAGATCCCTCCACTAGGCACAGGTAGAGTCTAAGAAAGGGGTTTCCTGGTGGAACCTTCGCATGAAGGCACAATGTGGAGTAGGTGATGCCATCTTCACCAGGTGGTGCAATGCACCCCTGAGAAGAGCTTGACAGAGTTCCTCATCGCTGATCGCTACTGGTTTATCCTCCTCCCATGTTTTGGCTTTGTCAATACGACGCTGACGTTGATCTCCATTTCGCGTTGGTGCGAGTCATAGCTGAGGTGGTAGAGACCATAGCTGTTACTGTGAGGACCATTCCATCACCAGTGCTTCAGCCATTTCCAGTGGAGAATGGTGCACTTGGGTTGGAGGTGTTTTCTTTATGATACGGTGGATGCGTTCCCACATAAGGGTAGGAGAAGTCTGTCGAATGATGGAGCTAGCGAAATCATCCTTCGACTCACGGCGGACACAGGATGGCATGTCGATTGAGTTATCAACTGCGGTACGATAAGTCCTAAGATTTTGATTTTGATCTTTCCTAATATCTTCAGAAGCTTCAACGGCCAGACTTTTGTTGTTGATGACTCTGTCTTGAGGTACTCACCGCCCTGGCTGACCTGTTCTACTTTTAGGAAAGTAGTTAATGTAATGCTGACCAGGTTGATGTACAGTGTGATCACAACTGTGCCATGGTGTGCAGTGATTCATCTGCTGACGTAGGATGCGAATTTTGACACGTAGTATTTCGTCGCTATATTGTAGCAAAGTGCTGGGCTGTGGTGGCCACGTGATGAGGGAAGAGAGGGCAGCAGATTAATTACGAATCGGGTGTTATTGAGGCCACTTATGACAACAGAGTAGGGCCAGCTGGGATGGAGACATCCAGCCACTAGTACTCCACGTTGTTGTAATGTCGGTAACCACTGGGGTTGGGGCCGCCAGGGCTACCCAAACTGCGGTGCCTGACACATAATGCTCTTATCTACAGGACTTGGTAATTGGTCTGTCACAAGGGGTTGGGATTTGGCATATACTTTACAGATAGGTATAATGCCTCCTCCCAACTAAAAGGAGAAATACTACATGAGTTATGTGTTGTCTCTCTTCGTTCAGAATAAACGACTGGGGTTGGATGACTTGATGTACGTGGCGAGTCCATTCGTTCCCGGTATACTGGAGGCAATATACCCACCATGTCAGGGGGACTTCGGTTCTCCCAAGTTTTACGAGAAGAAACACTCCTGAAGGAAGATGATGTCTAAACTGCAGAGGAAGGCGTGTCAGGTGAGGATGTCTTTCTTACCCCGTATGTTGTGTACTTTCTAACTGATTATACGTAAGATGTACTCACTTCCGTCCATGTTTGCGCGTATCGCGGGTTGTCCTCAGTGTCCGACTTACTGCGCCTCTATGGTGATAAGGTCCATCCATTCTTTCCGGCTCATCGGAGGTGGGTGAACTAGAGCGTTCTTGCCAATCGTCTAGTTTGCTGTGCAGACTTGCATCCGGATGTTAGGGTGGTCGATATCATGTCTTGTCATTTCGGTCTTAAACTGTTGAAACGTCTGTATGAGCGGGTGTGTGGGAACGTTTTATGGGCATGTGTTGAGTATCTTGTGCTTGTGTCTCTTGAGGTGCAGAGTTATTCTGGAGGGGTGAGGTGCTGGGCTGTTTTAAAGCTGAGATGAGAGATTGCTCTAAACCCGGAACGCAGGGTTGTTTAGGGGCTGAAATACCGGGTTATTCTGGAAGGGGGATACAGGTTTTTTTTGAAGAGGCTAAGATATAAAGTCGCTTTGGAAGCGAGTTGCAGGATTTGTTGTGTTGGGTGACGTTGCTGGGCGGTAGGGCTTGATTACTGGCCCCACTAAGCACATCTGAAGTATCTCTGGAGGCGGGGAACGATGACGGTGTGGCAGTGGTAGAAGAGACGGGTGATGTGGCATCACGGATCGGATCATTAAGGTTGAGGGCGATGAGGACTCTGTTAATACCGGCCTCCAACACATCCATGCCCTCAGACGGATGAACAGACGGTGTAGGAAGTGGCGTGGCTACAGCACCGTCAAGAATTCATAGACAAAGGTCTTGATGTTGGGTCCGGCGAAGCTAGGATAAGTTCAGGCTTGTGTTGACAGGCACGGGAGTCATGTCTGCTGGTCTGCACACCGCGACTATTTCACTAGGGTGGAGCAGTGCCTCGGGACATGACCGGTGCCCCAGTACCTGTAGCAGAGTGGTGGGGGAAGGGGAAGTCCTTCATCCTTGGGAGTTCGCTAGGAAGGCAGAGTTCATTGTCAGAGTGTAACCTGCCGGGAGGGGATTCCGGAGCACTGCAGAACACCCAACCTGCTGATGGGAACCTCATCATGTATGAATCTCCTGACGGAGTGCACAACCTGGTATATGCTGCTGTTTGACCGAAAACAGGATTTTGCTGCACGAAGTGGCGTTTGATAAGGTGCTGTTGGGTATTTTCTTTGTCCGGTGATCAGTTTCAGTGTGTTCCAAATGCAGACAAAGGAGTTCTCTATTGGTGACGCGAGTAGTAATAACTTGCCGGGCCCTAGCGCTGTAGACAGATTTGCTTGACAATATAGACAGACCTTCTCGACAATATAGACGGACTTGCTCGACACGGACGACACCTTGATTTAGGGTCGAGATGATATGCCTTGGTGACTGTGCTCAGCCAGCGGATCTCGGTGTCAATAGACGGATTACCAGGTAATGCGATCTTCGCGCTTCGCGTATTCCCTCTCGGGAAGCGACAGCAGGACCAGCGACCGGAGGTCTCAGGCGAAGGGCACCGGGTTAAGCTGATAGTGAGTCTTAGCATTGTTGTTCCCCAGGGGTGGCGGAGTGGCCATTTGGAGGGTTCCGTGTCCGGGGGCTCTTGATGATGGGTCAAGACCTGAGACCCATGTCCGTGGGCGATCAAGGCCAAGCGTCGAAAGCCCTTAGGTCGCCCTTTCTAAGGTAGGCGTATGTCCTTTTTTTTTTTCATGACGTTGTCTTTAGTGAATCTTGCCCATGGCTCCAGCATCCTCTCACGTTATCAGGATCAGTTCCTGAGACACGTTGGTAGACCTGAATAGTCTAGAGCGGCACCTTCGGCACTGGTAGCACTGGCACTGGCACCCTTGGCACTGGTAGCACTGGTACCCATGATACTGTTGTCACTGTCGTCCCCTGATAATGGCAACGCTGGCACTGTCTCCCTTGGCGCTGGTGGCGCATTAACTGGCACTCATGGCCATACTGGTACCAGTGGCACTGTTAACCACTGACACTCGGAATCCATGTTGAAACCCAGGAATGCTCGCCACACTAGGCACACAGGAGACCCACTAGTGACGCCAGAGTAACATCAGTCTACTAAGGGATCCCCAGTTACCTCAAGACCGTAACTTTCATCATTTTTTTTTTTTTCAGCTCGATTTAAGGTTCATTCCTTTAGGAAATGTCTCTGAGGAGACGAGCGAGTTTACGAGGACCAGATTACACGGTGAAGTTCTCAGACCCTTGAGCACGACGGTGCGACCCTTGAGCACGACGGTGCGACCCTTGAGCACGACGGTGCGACCCTTGAGCACGACGGTGGGACCCTTGAGCACGACGGTGCGACCCTTGAGCACGACGGTGGGACCCTTGAGCACGACGGTGCGACCCTTGGGTACGATGGCCTAGCCTTGTGTGACCCGACCCATAAAAGTAGGTCACTTGCTGACGTAAGCCCCGTAAATCAAGTCCCGGGGCTGTCCGTCGCTTGCTGCCTCCATGCAAAACAAAACTTTATCATCGACACACTGTTAAAACAATTGGATCCGTTCACGACAACATTAGGTCTTTACTAGGAATCCCTTGCATATCAGTGTTGTGTGTCAATAACCTAACCTCGTGATAAAGAGACTTTCGTCGGGATGTTACGTCGAGGAATCCTGCCTGGCCAATCCATCATCGCTCATAAATACGTGCCGTTTAAGGAGGTCGTAAAGATAATTCATAAGAGTGAAAAAAAAAAAAAACAACTTCTTGAAGAGCGACATTAAAGCGGATGGCACTGACCCGGAGGAGGAAAATTTGGTCAGGGTTAGTGAGGCGAGCTGGATATCTCCACCTCCCACAAGAGCTCTGTCACCAAGCAAGGTTTCAGGGAACCACTTTTCTTCTTTTTTCTTTCTTCTTAGCTTTGAATCATTTATCTCTCTGAATATCCCGAGACAGAGCATTGTAATGACAGCATGGGGTGAAGGGTACATGACAGTTGTTTCCCTTCACCACCGCACTCCACACACTCTCCCTCCCACCACAACACCCCTCGGCCACCACACTCCACTCTCACACTCCTCCACATCATCAGCGTTTCAGACGCCACCAGACACACGAACTGCAGTCTGTTCCTGCCTGGGGCTCTGGCCGCCGGAAGGAACTTCTCGCCGTCTAAGCCTGTCCATTCTCTCGTCCAGTTTGCGACACCTGGAAATCACGAGCAAATACTCTCATCGTTCACTGCCGGCGTTACAATCTCTTCGGAGGAGGTAGGTACGTCGCGTCGTTCCGCAGGGTCTCGTAGGGTGCGAAAATCTCCACCCGAGGAGGAGGAGGAGGAGGAGGAGGAGGAGGCGTCAGCAGCAAATCTCCAGACACACGAGAGCCTTCTCCCGCTGCACAAGGACTCTTGTTGAACTCCTGCTTCAAGGATCGCCACCTCTCACCTTTCAGCCCTATTCCTCAGGTGTTATTGAACCCCCCCCCCACCCCATCTTCCCGTCCGTCTCCTTGTCTAGCTACTCGCTCAAGCTCAGACTATCTCTGAAACTCCATCGCAATTTACTAGAGATATGCATACCAAGCCGGTAGACGATAAATGTAATGAGACCATCTGCTAACTAGGAACCATAAATAAAATCCTAGGAATACCTCTCGTCCGTAATCTAGCATTACACAATTCAAACACGCATTTTATTATCACTTGTCTTAAGGGCAAGGTTCAAGTGGGTTACCCTCATTATCTTTAATGTGCTTAGTGCAAGTGTGTAATTATAGTGTGGCTGGAAACTAGTCCACCGGTGTGTGTAGTGTGAATCCACCAGCGTGAGTAATGTGAGTCCACCAGTCTGCAGCTTGAGTCCAAATACGGCACGACTTTCCAATAATTCTTCCGCGCAAGTCTTGCTCCGACCGACCGACTGTATGGCAACGCGCAAAATACATCCCACCCAAACTGACATATCCTGCCCCTGACCATTCTCCTCCTCCCTCCCCCTCCACTACCCCCCTACACATAAACAACCCCCTCCAGTCCCCCTTAGACTCTATACCCCTCCCTCAAGCACCTGTCCGCCACCGCGGCCCCTACATGCGTACGGGCGTACACAGGCCCGGCATCGCGTACAGGGCATGAGCAGTCAGTCATGTGCATCACGGCCCACTTGGCTGCTGTGTACTTCTGCAGGAAAAATGTGTACTGTTACAGGGAGCTCTGTACCCCCCCCCCTTGAGGAGTACACTGGGGAACTGTGTATAGCTACAGGGCTGGCGCTCCTCTCTGTGTGTGTGTGTGTGTGTGTGTACACACTTCGTTAACGCCATGTGCGCACGGCGGAAGGACAAACGTACGTACATCAACCTTGAGAGCGGTCATATGCACCGACCAGCGATGTGTGTTCGTGATGTCAGTGCGGGCCGTGTGTGTACCGAGGAAGCACCCAAGTGAGGAGGAGACCAGGTCGTGACGGTGCGTAAGGGCAGGTGTAGCGGGGGGGGGGGGAGAGGAGAGGGAGGGGGGAGAGAAGAGGAGAAGACCGGCGGTGGCTGTGGGGGGGGGGGGTGAAGGGGGAGGATAAGACCAGCCGTCTTAACACCCATGGGAAGTGAGGTAGGTAAGCTCCTACCCCCCCACCCATCGCCAACCCCCCCTCTACCCCCCAAAAACAAAGGTCGTGAGAAGGTAAATTCCCACCCCTCACCCCCTACCCCACCCCCGTCCATCACCACCACAAATCACCCCCGGCCACAACCCGCCCCGGCCGGGCCCCAGCACACACTGTCATTACGTCTGCCTCGTGAGACCCGCACCGGCGTCACAACAGACAGACAGACACCCACCTGACGACGCGTGGCCAACCGCCACAAGTCACTCGCTTTTCCTCGCCAACGCTTGCGTCTGCGGCAGTAAACCCTCGCTTGACTATAAGAGATTGGAGCCACGCTGATTCAAAAACGCGAGGTTCAATCTACAACACAATGGACGAGTGATCTACGAGAGTGAAAGTATTTTAGTGCAAATATTTTATACACACACACACACACACACACACACACACCCCATTTTCTTCGCTCCCGTGGTTGGTGGCTGCCGCTGGGATCCAGTAAAAAAGAAAACAAAAGAAAACTTCGCCGTATACTTTATGACACAAATGTGACTCCACAACGCAGTGGACGGTGTGCTAGCATGTGAGTGAGAGTATCAATGTACACAATGCCTGACTTCTCATATGCCCTCCACGGCATCAGCTGGTGTAGGGTAAGTGTCCCAGTCTGGTCTTACCCCCTGACCCCCCCCCCCTCGGCTTGTAAACATTACGAGACAGTAAACATTAACTGGAACTACACTGCCGCTTGAAGCAACAACATTCTCTCTCTCTCTCCCTAACGACCCGGATGAGCAGACTAGTCATAACTACGTCACACACACCCCTTCCTCCTTCTCCCCACCTCAAACCCTAAGTGGTCTCCCCATCACCCAACAATACGACCCAGGGGCAGTCTCCCCCCACGACCCACCCACCGCTGCCACGACCCAAGGTAGTCTCCCCATAAGCAGTGCCTGTTGTTTGGACTACCACACAACATCCTGGCATACAAAACCCTATGGCACAACTGATCACAATTTCTTACAACATCCTGGCAACAATAATAATAAAAACAAACACTTCCAGCGCAGATTAGGAGCGGAAGAAAACAGCCTACTTGGTCATCAGGCGCACCTGAGCCTACCGTTCATTGGATGTACCGTGTGAGCAGCTACACAGCAAACAAAGAGGCGCATTTGCTTCCCCGCTGTGCAGGCATACCGTTCTCCCAACGTAAAGTTCCCCTGGTGTATGTACCGTTCCCAAGGGGTAACGTTTCCCGAGAAGTGCCATCCCCCCAACTGTACCATTTCCAGGGGTACTGTTCCCCCTCGGGTACCGTTTCCTAGGGGTTATCCTTAAGCGTACCTTTCCCTTCGTGTTTCGCTTCTTATAAGTACCGAGTGAGAGGCACATTGCATTACGGTACGCGGCGTACCCCTCCCCCTCCCAAGGCGTACCTTACCCCAAGGTGTACCGTACGGCTGACAGTAACCAAGTGGTGAGGCAGTGGTGTGGTGATCTATTCAGATCGGAGCTGGTCGTGTAACACTGAATAATGTACCACTCGGGAAACTCCCCCCCCCCCACCTCTCTCTCTCTCCCTACAGCTCATGTGGGAGCTTAACCTATAGGCGCTCTCCTCTCCGCCGGAGTTCAGCTTACCGCCAGGAGCTCTACCCATCCCGCAGTTCAACCGGGAGCTTAAAGCAGGAGAGCTCTACCCCTCCCCCAGAGCTCGACCATGAAACGTTTAACGTGGGGGGCTCTCTTTCCTCCCAAGAGCTCAGACAGGCTTAACAAAGCGGCTCCCACTCCTCGCAGTCAGCTAGCCAACCAAGGGACTCACCTGGGCGCTTGAAACAGCTTACCATTGTACCTGGCAGGAGGTCGACACACGTCAAATGTGTCGATTCATGTCACCACCGTCGACGCGCGGGGATTCGAAACCCGTTACGGCGCATGGGGGTAGTCGACACCCCACACCACACTATCTACTGTGCCCGAGTTCAGTCCACTATGTACTCGGGACTAGATTTAACGCTTTAACGTCACTCACGTACGGAGGGTTCGACGCCCGGTACTCCTGCACCGCTGGGTTCGACCCGCGGTACTTATGAACCTCGGGGTCGACAGGCTTTGCCATACGTGCCATCGTCGCACCGAAAGCGATACGAGAGAGAGAGAGAGAGAGAGAGAGAGAGAGAGAGAGATGAGAAGCAACTGAGACATCCCCTTTCACAGACGGGGGATGAGACTAGGGAAAAGAATAAGACGTACTGAGTGAGAAACGTCTTGAGCCATACCTACCCCATGAGGCAGAATGAGAAGAGCGTCCAGAGATGAGACACATACACACTAACACACACACACACACACACAGTGCCACCACACGCACTTCCCCCCCCCCTTACGAAGCAGGTGACGCGATAAACCCAATGAGAAAGACCATGTGCGACCCCCGACTGGCGGAAGGGACGAGGGTAGCAACAAGCGAGTGAGGAACATTGGGAGGGGGGGGGGGGGTGGCCGCACGCACCTGGTGAGACACGCTTGATGAGCCGACTATTGAGAAACAGGAGGTGGGAACACCCCCACCACGACCCCCCACCCCCCTCTGGTATGATAATTGTCGGTGCGCATTAGGTCGCGTCCAGACCGACCTTGGTTGCGCTCACCTGCTGGCCCTTGATCTTCCGACCCGCAAGGCCTGAGAGCCTTGACCCTTGACCCGAGTTCCTGCCCGGGTAATAACCTTCCACAAACAGCAAACCCAGATATTTCAATTCCGTCACCACACACGCAAACACACACACACACACACACACACACACACAAAAGCACAATGCTTTGTGGCACCTCCGGCAGTGCAAGACAAACATTACCACTTCAGGCAACGCAAATAGAGATGATATAAAACGAACGGGCTGGTTTAGAGAAGCAAACACACTGATATAGACAAACGCCACGTAGACGTATAAGCGATTATTCCAATTACTTGATCGCAGTCACACTCTGACGTACAGGTTATATAGAACAAGGGAGGCCAGCCTGCTTCTACGTCGCTGCTACAGAGTTTGTACAACTAGAGAGGCCACAACATCACTGCTACAGAGGTTATAGAAAAAAAAAAAATACCAGCACATCGTCCACAACACAAAGGACAGACTGAGCTAATCTCAGATCTAAAATATCACAAATCAAACGTTTCTTTAAAACAATAATAACAAAATCAGAAAGCTATCCCTCCCCCCTCTCCTCGGGAAATGAAAAATAACTGGACATTTATTGTTCAGACGATCCTATTTTTCCGAAAGAAAATTCACACGTTAGAAGTAACGACATACCGGATTGCGCTGATCACCCGCGTAATGATCATGTTTCAGAGCATGACTGATACAGGGGGTTCGTATTTAGTCAGCCGAGTGGGAAAACATCATCTTTGCGAGGCAGAAGTCATGGACGAGTCCCTTCAGCACTGACTGCAAGCAATCTACGTAATATACAATAATTAGGAAGACAAGACAGAGTGCCACTTGTGCATACAGTTAAACACGCAAACATAAAAAGACACTCATACGTACTCGCAAACAAAGCACACATACACCAAACAGATACACCCCCCCACACACACTGCCTAGAGCCCTGTTGTCTGCTGGATACATTTCCCTCTTTTTGCCTGTC
>JAYMFT010092012.1:0-13999 GCA_038088735.1 Panulirus argus | reverse complement strand
ATCACTCGGCTATGCTACCCATTACAGACGAGTGGTCACTGTAACAAGCTACCACGCAAATGGGACACGAATCTTTGCTGTTGGAGGGCTATATGTGTTCTAAGGAAGTGCACGTTCATATGCACTAAGGTAGACACAAAGAATAAAGCCAGAACAGTTCAGTCCATAAAAAAGGACAGAGGGTCTGACAAGGGCACACTCAAGACACAAAAGAAGACAGAGTAGCGACTAGGCTGTTACGGCCGGACAGAGACGAGACAGACGCAGGAGCCAGCGACAAACCCGGAAGACAGATCGGGAGACACCCAAACCTGAGGTAACGAGACAAAAAGATGATGGGAAGCAAGAGAGCTCATGCAAAACAAGGAGCCCTGAAGCAGCTGGTGCTACAGACAGAACAAAAGAACCAGACAGTATGGTACATCAGCCGGGACAATGCCCGTCAAGAGTGCAAACTAGTTAGAGCAAAGCAGAGTGATGTGTGTAAACAAGCGAAACGGACAGAAAAGGAGAATTCCAACCCAAGCTGGATAAAGGGTCTTGTAGTACTACCATTAAGTCTATTTTTAGCTCTCTGCAGTAACCTTAAAGTGGAGGAGGCAACGGCGCGGTGGTGGTGGTGGTGGTGGTGGCGGCGGTCGATCGGCTAGGCTAGACCCCCAGCTCCCCCCACCCCTCGCTTGCTCGCCCGCCATCCAAGCCAAGCCAAGCCAGGCAGCCAGGCAGGGGCTGCTACGCTACCCACACACACCCAGGGCCTCGCCATCACAGCCAGCATAGTGCACCCCGCACCTCCGCAACTCCCAACAACTTGATCCAGCTTCGAGTGAACCCCCTGATGGAGTTTATGTTAGCTTCTGTCAGCCTAAGGAAGTTGTATTCAAAGGCCCAGTCAACATGAGCTATAGTCATTCCTGACGTCTGTTAACCTCAAGTTCAAGGATCTTAGTTAACCCTTGCTTTAGTTTTTCTCCGGTCCATTTCATCTCTGCTGGTGTTACTTGCGAGTCCATTTAGCCTGTAGTGGATTGAATAACTTTACGGTTGATTAGATCCTTCAAGACTTATTCCATAGCTTGGGTAGTTCCATAGTTTGGTGTAGTGCCTCTGGCGATTTGTCATGTAACTACGACTTCACTGCTACTTAACTGTTCCAGAGTCTAAAAAAACCTCTGACGTGAATTACTGACAAGTCCAGCTAACCTTTGCTTTAGCAGTTCTTTAGCCAGGATACCCTGTGCTGAAATTATCTTTTTATTTTAAAGCCAAATAATTTTTAATGCAGTTATCTTTATGTTTAGTTAACTTGTGATAAAGTACTTGTAGAGTCCAGTCAACTACTGCCTTAGTTACTCCTATATGAAAACTAACTTCTGGTAAAGCTGATGTATAACTACATTTTTAGTGGCGCTCCTTTGATGGATGGGATCTCTGCATCAGTCACGATCCGTTACTCTGTCAGCAGTTATAAGGAGGCGAAAATCATTCCAAACTAAGGCATCTCACCAGACACCTAAACTAATCAACTGAGGAAACTCCAAGAGCCCAGTTGATGTGCATGTTAACCAAAGTAGGAGAACATGTCGTGACCCATCTTAGATCCAACAGTTCTCTCTCTCTCTCTCTCTCTCTCTCTCTCTCTCCATAGTCATAACATTCCAGGAAGCCACTGCAGCCCGGATGAAGGGAAGTGCTAATGATCAAAGCCCTCCACTTAACCTCTTATTAATTCCCAGCTCGATTACTCTCGGCTGGGGTTTGGCGTGTGAGCCAATCCAACAGAAGTCCATCAATATCAACAACTTGATCTATGCTCGAGTTTGACAATTTCCATTTTGAAGTGACGACGGCAGCGCGTCCTCTCTAGCCTAGCACAGCCAATTCTTAGGCGTCCTTGGCCATTTTCATCCACAAATCTTTACCGGACTCGGTTTAATCTTGCGATTATTTAATCATTATCTTGTCAAGCCATTCACATGAATTAGGAGACAGTCTATCAATACTAAGATAAAGTTACGGAATGGATAATTCGCTACTGAAGCCGGTGTTACACGTAACTGGAACTTAATTCGCTCCCTGGATCACGATCTGGATTCCACTTAACCCATACCGGACTTTAACGTCATAGACAAATACCTCGCCTCCTAATGTTATCTTTATCATGCTGCCATCTCATGGTCACTTCGACTGTTCAAACACGCTACTTCCGTGCGTATTCGGACAACTGCAAGCTGATCTGTCGGGATTTTCATTATCCGCATTTGTGTTGGTTGGTGTATAGTTGACCCTACGGCTGTGTTGATTGTGACTGAGGAGCTAGGTTACGTTTAGCCCGCTGGCTATGATGTAACTTTAATAGTTCCAGCTTTGATAACATGCCTGCCGGTGCCATTAAGCTCGGAGTACAGAACACCTGAGTCCCTTTGGTGACAATTCTATCATTAAAAGTCTCTTCGCAACTGTAATTTCGAAGTGTTGCTTTGTCCCTGCTGGCTTTGACAACATCCAAGCAATGTGGCTAACATATTACAAGCAGACTGCGAATGAGTGGTGTGAAGTGAGTACAATCAAGATATGTAGATGTAGTTTCTTGAACCGTTGTTGACGTCAAAGAAAGGCTTAGATACTAATAAGGATTAAATGATGCCTTGCTACACCATCCCTGTAACAACTAACAACTCTCAAAATCAAAAAATCTACCTCGGGACACTATAAAATGAACCCTGACAACTAGAGAAAGAAGAAAAATCTCAGAAAAGCAATGATTTTTTTTTTAAACCTATAAATATAATGGTAAAAATTATGCTTCCTCGAAACAAGCGATATGGGTCGTGAGACCCGACCCCCACTTTCCCCCCAAAAAATATAAAGGACATGTTCTTACGTCTACAAAAGACAAATTAGATGTCCAAATTGAGCGGCCGTCACCTGATGCAAGTATGAGTGTCATCAGAGCATCGGATTGCCAAAAAGGATTATTTTACCACTCTAGTACCCTGTCTGGGGGAGGGGATAGATGGAGAGCTAGAGAGGAAGGAGGAGGGTAGAAGAGGTTGAGGGATGGATACTGGGGATTGGATTGGGTAAGAAGATAGAACGGGAAAGAGGGACAGGCTTCATGGCCGAGCATGGGAAGGTGTGGTTGGAGGAAAGGGGTATGGATGAGGGTGTGAATAAGAGTGGATTATGAGATGCGAGTGACTGTCAGCGCTTATGCATCTGGTTTCGAGGGGGGAGTGAAAAAGAGAGGCGAGTGTTTGGGGAGTAGTTGAGTCACTGCGTCAGCAATTTTGATGAGAGAGAGATCGAATGATAATGATGAGCAAATTCAATACAAGAGTTCGTGATGTGGCGATGTGGGGTTATAACTGGGGTCATGAGACGCCCCCTGTAAATGAAAATAGTGAAGAGCTTCAGGAGCTGTATGCTTAATAAGGACTGGTGAATAGGAATACTTGGTTTAGAAAGGGACTTACACAAAAATACGTGTGCGATTGGGGTTCATGTGCTGAGAAAGGTATCTGATGGTATGTCTGATCCTCTCTTGGTGGAGGAGAGGATGAAAATTTGCAGAGGTTTTAGGAAGAGAGACAGTGATATGGGTGGGAAGAGGGTGGTGAAAGCGAGTGACCTTAGGAGAAAAACGGTTTGGGTGAAGGGATGCCAGAAGACATCTAGTGAAGAACAGCAAAACGTGAGAGTAAACGAAACTAAGGGAGTGGGCGAGGACTTGGAGATATATGGGAAAGCAGCGTTTATATGTGCGAGAGGAGTAAGTTAGTAGAAGGGAAAAGAGAGGTTTATGGACGTTACCTACGGGGAAGGAGCGCGAGTGATTAGATATAAAGTCTTCCAAAAAGAGCATCGGGCCCCAAGCCATGAAGTTTCTAATAATCTACAGCAGACCGACCGAGATTTACGCCTGACTTTGCTGCCACCCTGATGCAGTTGTACACTGCATCAGGATGGCAGCGAAGTCGAACGTTAATCCCGGTCGGCCTGCTGTAGATTATTAGAATCTTCAGGCCCGGGGGACCGATACTTTTTTGGGAGACTGTACATGAGGAAGCGGCAGGATATCACTATGAATGTGTAGGGAATAAAAGTAGGGTAAATCTAAAAATGATTTATGGAATTTGAAAATGATTTATGGAAGGAGTCGAATAGTGTGAGGAGGACGAATGAACAAACAGGAGGATCAGCAAATTGGAGAGTATCATCACTATCATTATTATTATTATCATCATTATCAATATCATCATCATTATAATCAATATTGTCATTACCATCAGTATGATCATCATTAGTATTATTTCATAAATTGTAAGAAATAAGCCTAATTGCTTTACCAATAGTAACATTTTACAAGAAATACCCTCAGTTTATAAGTACTATTGCATCGTCCCCAGTTTATCTACAAACCCCGGTTGTTGGAAGCGAGATAAAGGCAAGCATCTGGCTGGATGCGGCCCCCACCGCTGCCAACTTAGCCCAGGCAAACGACCCCCTTTGTGACGATCTCATTTTCCGGCAAGCCGAGCCCAAGGTCCTTCCTTCGTGCCTGGGACAAGCTAAGAATGGTACGTCCTTTTCCAAGGCTTCTGTTGTACTCAAAAGTAAGACATTCTTGTCTTGATCTGTTAAATACGGCTCCTGTCTATCAGATGAACCAAGCTCAAGAAAGTGGCGTCCCTCAGGGTTCTGTCTTACCGCCTCCTCTCTTTCTTTCCTCGATAAGAGATTGCTCTTCAACCTGAAACTCTCTCTCCTCTCTCTTGCGTCGAGGATCCTACTGACATGCTTCAGCCTACTTTCCTCACTCTGAAACGGTCTTCTCGCACTGAACACATCTCCTCTCTTAAATCGTACAATGGAGTTGCAGTAATCTGGTCAGATCTAACAGTTCAACAACGCAATTTCTACCTATGACTCTCCTGATTTCGTTCACTCACGACTATTGGATTTCAAAGATCTCGGTAATCGAACCCTGCAATAGCATCAACATGTCAGCTATAGCCATATCCTCCACTCTATCCGAGATAATCAACATAATGAACATTGTAAGTTACACCTCGCAAAGCTGAGGTACTGTGCAGATGCCACAATTATTTGTACTGCAATCTCCAGCTACGGCTGCTGGTATCTCCCCTGCTCATATTAAGAACAACCGTGAGTTTTGTGATAACATTAATAATCTAGAATTTCCTAATGGTCGCTTTGTCAGTTTCGATGCAAAATCCTTATTTTCCGATGATCTAGTGGATAAAGTCATTGATTCTCTCGAGGAAAACTTTCCCAAAAACTAAATTGAAACCTTCCAATAAAAAACAAGAGATTCAATGAACTGGTAGAATTCTGTGTTGAGGATTAAGAGCGAGTAACAAATGGATCTTACTACAAACAGAAGTAGTACGGCATGGCCCTGTTGTGGCTAATATCTTTACGGAGTTCAAAAAATCAAATTCGGGTAAGGTACGTGAGCGAAAGACTTCCAGTGTAGCCTATTGGTAAGGACTTTGATGCACTCTTTTCTACATTTAATGGTCTCCTGCCACCACCTACGGGGGAAGAGCTGGTGGGGTCACGTAATCCCCAGAGAGTAAGGCAAGGGGAGAGGATAGGTCAGGCAACATGCGAGATTGTATCAGGTGAAGGATATCAGATGTGTGTAGACAACGTGGTTCTCTCTGCTGCTGATGTCACTCCAAACGAGAAGGGCTTGTGAAAATGCCGAAACTGTACTGTATTAGAAAATGGATCATCGTGTGTTAAGAATACCTTAATATCTATTCACTATAATGTGTTATTTAATGTCCTTCTGCACGTAAGTTAACCAATGGTAGTCAGAGATCGTTTCCTATCGCATAATAGCATTCAGATGGTGATTACTCGCTCACATCAACAAGTCAATCTTACTAATCGAAATAAAAAGAGAATTCTCATTAATTGGAGCTCGATAACTGGGAACAGATCTCCTCCAAAGGAGTTCAGGCCAAGCCTCTTACAGCCTCAGTCTTGTGTAAGAATATCGCGATGGAGAGCCGAAGGACTCCAAACCCAGTCGTCATGAAGAGTTAGGCCGATGTAAGAAAATCTAACACTTTGTTTTAAAGGAGTTGAGCCTATATAAAGGATCCACCAACATACTGTTTTAACGTAGTGATTTAATCTTACATAAAGGACTCGACATTTTGTTTTAACAGAGTTGAAGGTATATAAAGTAATAAAAAGCAACACTTTAATAGAGTTAAATCTGTATAAAAGATCCAACACTTTGTGTTGACTCTATGAATCCCTCACGCCAACCAAACCCAGATTTCTAACTTGCCAAATTCAGGTGCTTTTATTTCTTAACCATTCAGCCTAAATCTTTCATTTTTTCTCCTTGACAAACAAAATGAACCTTCCAGTTCGACCCGTACAATCGTAGTCTACATTTAAAGGCAAGAACGACACTAGAATCTTCCACATTCGATACATAATTAGATTAATCAATGGAACGCACTTTTACGGGCCACTTCATGAATTTTTACCACTGCTAAAAGTAGTTTTGAGCTCATCAAATCCTATTTTTCTCCCCTTAAACCTCAAAATTCCACCCGGCAAACTCGGCTCTCCTCCTTCTCCCTTCCTCCCCACCTCAAATAAACCTAGTCCCAACGCAGCAAAAGCAACACTTTTAGCTCCACATCCCCGGCCTTAATAGCCAAGGCAACCGGTGGTACACAGGCAGTTGAGCGGAGTCATAAAATCCAGCCCTCACGTCCAGACTAACACCCAACACAACGATCCAGTCAGGTGTTTCCCAGTAATAAAACAACATCAAAGTCCATTTTCTCTCTCTCTTCGTACTGTATATAAACACACACACAAAAAAAAAGAAAAAATATATATATATAAGAGTGGTCTATGTCCTGAGAGTTTTTGGACAGTGGTAGTATCAGTTATGTTTAAAACGTGCGTTTCAACATAGTTGTATATTTCAAGAGGCCCTCAACACGTGTGGTATCTCTGCATGGGTGAAATAACGAGCAAGGTTAGAAATCTCGAAGTGCTTGGAACTTCAGAGTGACTGGAACTTCAGAAAAATAAAACTTCTGTACAGGCGTAATTCACATGTCGCTGGAACTTCAAGGTAGCTTAAACTTCAAAATAGCAAGAGCTTTACTGGTGTTTCAGCTTCAACACAGCTCGGAGTTTCAACAAAGCTTGAGCTTCAGTGGCGCAGGAACTTTAACACTGCTTAAACTTCAACGTAGCTTCACCAGCGTAAAAGCTTCACTATAGCTTGAACTTCAACAAGACATGAGCTTCGACAGTGTTGGAGGTTCACTATAGCCTTGACTTCAACATGGCGCGAGTTTTAGCGGTACAGAAGCTCCTCCGACAGAGCTTGCACTTCAACAAACCTGAAGCTTCAACAGTGAAGCAGCTTCAAACACACTGAATGCTCAACGAACTCAGAACTTTAGTAAACCTACGACAGCAGTATCGGGTCAACTGCAATACGCGAGGAACTTTATAACATTAAGGGGAACTTATAAAAGGGGTGGTGGAAACTTCAGCACGAGTGGAACTTCAGATTCTAAGGGGAAACTCACGCGGGAATCGAATCTCGACAGGAAAGGGAAAATGTGCACACATAAGCGGACGAAAAGGGGTGGTCCCCGCTCGCTGTGGGCGTACGGTGAGGAGCCGATGACAGAGTCGCCTTAGTTGTAGCAATTAGCAAGAGGTTGACGGAAAGGGGGTGGTGGTGGGGTGGTCGTCGTGTTGGGTGGGTGGGGGGCCTCCCCGTTCCTCAGCCCACCTCCTCCCTCCCACTCTGGGAAAGTTAATTAATCCTCCTGCAGGATGGGCCCAAAGGATCCGGATCAAAGGAATAGATTATAAAGTGAACCTGTCTTGCTTTCCGGGTCTTTCCGTCTCCAGTAAGAATTTTCAAGTTCGATGAGAATGGCAGGAGATGAGATATGTTTAATGGCATTGTCAAGGTTCTTATGATTAGAATGCGAAGTGAAGCTGCTCAGGGAAATGTATGAGGATTCTTAGATCACGTAAGTAGAATGGGACCAGAAGAAAATCACTGGGGAATATATATAAAAACTAATATGTTCTAGGACTTAAAAAAAAGAAAAATCAATTTGCTCAGTTTTTTTTTTCTGTTTGCTGTACTCTGTTGGGCATAAAGATCATGTTATTAAAAAAAAGACTCTGAAAACCGTATCGTTTCAAAATGTAAATCCGCCATAACCATTCACGTTATCACGTTACGGCTGTGTGGACACGCTGAACTAAACATATTTGTACGTACACCAAGTCAAAAGTATAGCTATAAGAAAACAATAACTAGTATAAAATATGAGTGAAACATGTCTCGGTACAGGAATCGTCCACAGGGAAATGAACGCGTTGCCCAACAAACACCGAGCAACGCGTTGGTTGATGTGATGAAGTCGGAGGGACCCGTCCAGCGCTTGAAGCTCATGTAAATACTGAAAGACATAAACACAGTAGGTTGGCTGCTATCGAGCGCCATGGGCAAGTTCCTCATGAGCCGGTTAGTTATTTATATATGTGCGAGCGAGGAAGACGAGAGAAACAAGAAGGCAGCAGACCAAGGGGGAAAGATAAAAATGCAGGCGAATACGGGAACATAGACTAAGAGGAGAAAATAAGGTAAGGCAAACAGAGCCTTCGGTGCAAAAGAATCCAAGCAGGCGAGCGCCAAGAGAAAACGAGAGAGAGAGAGAGAGACAGAGGGAGGGAGAGAACGAGACGTTGGAGGCGTCCAATACTCTACCAAACTAGATTCTGGCTAAGAGGAAATTGTGGTGGGTGTCGGGTGAGTGTGTACGGGCGAGAGATAGCACAGGCTCGCCGCCGTCTCCCGGATAATCTCAACAACCGAGAGAAGGAGTTACGCCCACCGCAGGAAACCTAGAGTAGGTGGCGCTAAATTGGAATTTCGAAGGAAATTCCTCCAACCCCCCCGCCCTCCAGCAAGTTGTTGTCGTCTGTTTTAGCGCTTGGCCCTGAGACGGAGTTCGCGCGGCCTGAGGCAGGCCAGGGAGCTGGGTAATAAACAGAAACAATATGAACCTCATTCACGGAAAGCGTAAAGAATGGAAAAGCTGCGGGTGTAGATAAAGCGGCGAGCGAGGCGGTGAAGAGTGGAGGTGAAACTGCTATGGAGTGGGTCTACGTGGAAAGTCTGTGCGGAAGGCGTGGTAAAGTGGTCGGCTGTCTGTGACCCGAACAAAATCAACTGTTCCACTGCGTTAAAAAGGAGAGAAGAGCGAGAATGAGGTTTAAGAATTACGGAAGGAATAAGCCTCCTTAACATAGCCGACAAAGTGGATGACAGGATAGTGACTGAACGCGTTATAAGGTTTAGTGAACACCTTGTTGTTGTTGAGGAAACAGACGGGTTGAGGAAGGAAAGAGGGTTCGTAAATCAATTTCTTGTCCAGATAAGTAGTGGTGAAAGTTTTAAAAAACAAGGCGCAGCATTTGTGGATCTAGATCAAAAAAAAAAAAAAGTGTATGAAGACAGTTTGGAAGACTTCCGAGTGCTTTTAAGAGTTCTTACTATGAAAGCAGAGCAAGTGTGTGTGAGGGTAAGTGGAGGTATATATATGAGTGGTTTCAAATAAGTGACGAGCGATGTCGTAAGTGTGGTTGTCCATGTTTTGCTCTCTAACACATCGGACATGGGTTAAAGATGTGTGTGAGCGATGTTGTGAGAGACAGATATATAGATAAGTAGATAGAATTACGGAAAACGATGACATAGATCATGAGGATGAATCTACAGTAAAGAACTTAAATTTTCTTTTCCCCCCTCCCTCTGTATTTAGCGGTGAAGACACATCACGTCCCAGCCGTAGTCCCATTAACTTACGGAAGATAACATTTTGCAACACACTGACACACACGATCAAGATAGATAGACTGTCAACAGCGAGTGGAGTGAAAGTGCATTAACACGGTAGGTCCTGACAAAAGTTTATCCGAAAGCAGCAGAAAGCAGTTGAGCCTGGGATAGTCAAGCCCTTGACTGCTCTCTTCAGTAAGCAAACTCCGGCACAAAAAAGCTTCCCAGAGTTGGACGTTTGCCAGCGTAACGCCGTCGTTTGAAAAAAGAGAAAAAGTAATAAGTCCCTCCACGGAAACTTCCACTCACTTAGCTTGACTTCCACATCTGGCAGACTTATGGAGACTATAATAATTCAAGATAAGACATTCGATTGTTTAAATAATCAACGCAGAACTTGACGGTTCACATGGTTTTCGACACAGGTTTGCTTGTCTGGTAAATCTTCTTGATTATGGCGTATTGGACATGTACAGTGACAGTAGAGTGATTGATGCCAAACGATTAGATTTTGACAAAGCCATGGACAAAAGAAGTCCCTCAATCAAAGATTAGTAGCAAGAGTTCAGACATGTGGTATACTGTCGTATTTCGTTTAATGTAATCTTGTGAGGATACCAAAATTCACAGACGGTCCTAGGCTAGGGAAGTCCAGCTGCGACAGATCGTGGACCTCCGAGGCCACAAGCTGATTTAGACAGACTGTAAAACGGGTTCACGAGTGATAGACGAACTCTAATAACGGCAACAGAGAGAGACGCTATAAACATCAGCAATAGAAAACGAGAAAGAAAGGAAAAAACAAAGTATGGTATGAGCTCTGCCAAACCACAAGCAAAAAGTAAACGAGGAAAAGGACTTAAGGCGTAATAACATCCGACGACTTAAGGCCAAGTAATCAGTGCGTAGAAGCAGTAAGAAAAAGAAAATAAGAAAAAGAAAGAGCGAGCAAAAGTTCAGGCTTGGCAAGTAGGGCATTCGAATTCAAGACAAAGAAACTAATCCTAACTCTTTACAACATACTGGTGCGTCCCCAACCTAAGATATTGTATTTAATTCCGGTCGCTATACTAGAGGAATTAAGAATAGAATAAGACAGAGTACAATGGCGAGCTACCAAAAACATTCCCGACTGAGGGGAAAAAAGGGAAAATCCTGAGAGAGTAGCCACTGAAAGACCTTAACTTACTTCGCTTCGAAAAGAAAAGGTTTCAGATGCGATTCGAAACGGGTGCTCAGAATCATCATCAAAGGCTTCGACAACCTTGATTTAAGCAGCTGTTCAAGAATGGATCAGTCCTGATTTCATCGCCTGTAGAAGTGAATACAAACTTGTAGGCGAGGGTGTTGCTCTTCGGCAGATGTATTGCACATACGTAGATCGACTAACCAAGAGCCAGTAGTTGAAAACAGTCCATAAATACGCTTAAAGGTAAAAACCGATGACATCTCTTTAATAATAGTTGTAGTAGTAGTAATAGTAGTAGTAGGGGTGGCAGTAGCAGCAGCAACACTAGCACTATTACCGCTACTACTACCACTACTACTGTTACTACTACCGCTGCTGCTGCTGCTGCGCGGAAGAAATAGGTACACATAACACGAATTACGTAATGCCTGGCTGTGGGAATTAAGAGAGCAATATCATCGTCGATCGTGACAGCTTACTGCAGAAGAAGAGGAACATCCTCTGTCGTCTGTTACCTAACTCTCCCAACCGCAGTAGTCGCGTCCACATTTAGGAACAGATTCAGATTCCTTTATATCATCATTTAATCAAAAGTAATAACAGAGTGAGTCTCATATAGAAGAGATTCTGACACGGTAATGTTCCTGCAAGTGATGCTTAGCAGGAAAACAACAAATTTCTGTACGTAAGTCAGGGAACACTATATTCCTGACAGCTTGTCGACTTAGTTATTCTTTCATCTGCAGTTCATCTGAGTTCACCAGTTTCCTGTAAGACCAGAAATTCAGGCAGGAAGAAAATACCGAACCTAAATTCAAACACATCACGTAACCTAGTCACATAAAGTGTGACAATCGAACCTACCTCAACCAAAGCATTGCACCTGGCCTCACGGGTGACTAGGCGTCGAGCTTCACCCGCACCTTAGCTCATACGGGCGTAGTAGCATCACCAGGTCACACCCCTTTCCCATGACACTACCTACACCTACCCACCTTCCTGCTGCCCTCACCCTTCCCTCCCTCAGCCTCAACATCCTCCAGATCTTACCGCTCACACAGGCGGTGGTGACAAGGAGGAGTTCTTCTCCCTCCAACAGCCACAAAGAGAGAAGCATCCGATTAACAACTAATGCGAACCCAAACACACAGCGTTACATTCTGAAACCTTGAGAATATCTTGATATATAGAGGGATAAATAGTTCATACTCGTAGGCTTAACATCACGTAATAATACGCCCACATAAACTGGAACTCTCCAAAGAGTGACCGGATGCACTGTGAATCAGACCCAACCTAACTTATGCAATCTTAGGTATAACCACCTGACACCTAGGGAAGCCGCAACTCTCTTCACAAAAGTAAATCACTTCCTAAGAGTCCTTAAAGGACATTCCAGGTACTTTTGAACAGACTGAAACGCTTAGTCGTACGAAAAAATGAAAGCAGACTCATGAAAAAAAAAAGGAAGAAAAGTTCACACACCTGATAGACTCTGGAGTCAAACAAATGCACTGGTATGCTTTACATTCACACACAAACACACACGCCTCATAAAACATACACGTGACCCCCCAACATACCGACAGACTTCACACCTCCACGCCACCACACACACACACACCTCCGACGCCCACAACACATCCTTGAAACAGCCAAGCAAACCTAGACGAGTAAGGCACACCCAGACCACCTTCAGAGGCGCTGCCAGACACATCCACACGCCACTGCACACAATTGCGAGCCACTAAGCACACCTCGCATGACCCACAAACACGCTCTCTACAACACCGAACGTCCACAGAACACCAGGAACACGACCGAGTGTCCTAGATAATACACTGAACTCACCCCAGACGACCTAATTCCATTTTAATCCCCTGGACCCACCCAAGGTGCCACCAGTGACGCCCCTAACGCCACTAAACATACTGGAAAAAAGGAGAGACATGACGTCTGAATGGTCTGGCCAAAGCCCGCTCGTGGTGGGCGACGAGGAACTTGAAACTCGCTCACCAACTCACCCCAGTCGTCCTTGAATAAGTCCAATCTCGCTAAAAATTCACTTCAAACGCCTTTAAACTCACTCACTCACCCCCTTACCCCCGACGCAACCTCCGAGTCTTCCATCTGCTCCAGCAAACGACGCAAGGGGGCGCCGTCCAACCTCACTATATCTTGTCTCTCCAGCTTATTGCCCGGGGAGACCAAGTCTGCCCACATGCAAAGATGGTGGTCGAAGGGGAAAGGAGGTTCTTCCAGCGAAGGAGACTTTTCTTCAGGAGCCGAGTACAAGGTTCTGGCTAAGGGCAGAATTTCTTCAGGTAATAAGGAGTTTTCAGAGATGTTTTAGTTCAGGAGTGTGTGTGTGTGTGTGTGTGTGTGTCTCCCAGGTCAAGGGGAAGCGCAAGAAAAAGGAAATTATTTTCTTTTACCAGGATCTGTGCTAAGGGGGCTTCGTAGAAAGAGTATAAGGAAATTATCTTAAGTGTTTATAAGAGGGAGTTCAATGCCGTAAGTTTGGGTAATTCGGTTGGGTGTTTGAGTAGGGTTATCTAGGGTGTGTGAGGAACGTTGCCTAGGGTGTGTGAGGAGGGTTATTCAGGGTGTGCGAGGGTAATTACCTAGGGTGTGTGAGGAACGTTGCCTAGGGTGTGTGAGGAGGGTTATTCAGGGCGTGTGAGGGTAATTATCTAGGGTGTGTGAGGGGACCTACCTTGGCTATGTGAGGATAATCATGTGTGAGGAGAGTCATCTGGCGTGAGTGAAAGATAAATCTCTAAATACCAGTTATTGGGAGATTTTCTTTTTTCATTTTTCCAGCACAAATCCACTTGGAGACATAGATTCTTCCTAGGGGTAAGAGAGAGAGAGAGAGAGAGAGAGAGAGAGAGAGAGAGAGAGAGAGAGAGAGAGAGAGAGAGAGAGAGAGA
>JAYMFT010092001.1:0-13999 GCA_038088735.1 Panulirus argus | reverse complement strand
TCTCTCTCTCTCTCTCTCTCTCTCTCTCTCTCTCTCTCTCTCTCTCTCTCTCTCTCTCTCTCTCTCTCTTTAAGATTAAGCTTGATCATCACTTGTCTCTCTCCAGTATTGAATAATTCATTTTATCAGTCACCGTAGTGCACTGGTATATCATGCTTCCTTCTCACGCCGCGAATCTTACTAACAAACAATGATAGCCCACGTCACCCGCCTTGAGAGAGTAATTAAGAACTATTGTATCATTCTTCAACATTAGGAATGATATAGACATGGTTAGTCGAGAGGCTGGAGCTCAAGTTTATCCTCACTATTGTCTTTATAACAAAACGTGAAGGGATGCATGTCGTTGGTGATGGGACGCATGCCATATTCATGTTCATTCTGCCTTATGTCTTTCCTATAAATATTTGCTTCGGTTTTATTAATCCTGCAAGGTATTTTCTCTACCTGTTTCCAGTCTGGCGTGTTGCCGGAGGGAGTGGAGAGTGGGAGGAGAGCCTTCGCTTTGCTATCCTTTTCTTCTGGTGCTTTTTAAGGAACCGCATTTTTGTTTAAGTAGCGTTAAAGCCAGACCACCTAGCTTAGACCTCGGGTCTGTGTGGTTTATGTATCTATTAAACTCTCTTTCTCTCTCTCTCTCTCTCTCTCTCTCTCAGTATTGTTAAGGCCAGACCATTTCCTTTGGATCTTGGAGCGTGTGTGTAGTCTGTGTAGCTATGTAACTCCCTCATGATATGAGAATGCTGCATGCTTATGAATTAGAGAGCTTGGGTAAGATTCTTTATTCAGAATGATACTGTTGTCCCTTGCAGAGAATGTACACAATCTTAATCCTCATCATACTCTCGGGATAAAGTTTCCCCTAAGTTGTTCATGATGTCGCGCCACATACGCTATGAACACAAAACTGAGAAGCGAGTAAAGCTAGGGGAAGAGTTGGCGAGAGTCATAGCAAAATTCTAGATGTATGTGAGCATTTGGAGGACGCGTTGCGTTTCTGTTCATATAATCCAGGCGCACGTCAGGTCGGGGGGCATACGCCCAGGCAACGTGTTGCGTCACAGCCTGGGTGGTTTCCCTTGGGGAGGGTCGTGGTTGGTCTTCCCTGCAGGCTGGCAGACATTCTTACTCCCCGCGGACCTCTCTACCCCGCCGGTCAAGCTGCTGCTGCAGGAAGTTCCTTAAAGTCGCCCCCGGCCGAATCTGTTTACAATGCATTACTGATTAGGGTAACGTGTGAAGCGAGGCAGACCCTGGAGTGTTAATAGTCCTGCGCCAAAGTCTCTCGTCAGGACGTGCTGTTCCTCTGCTCGTCTGTCTCTCTTGAGCTGTTTGCCCGACCACCGTAGGATTCTTTCACCAGATGCAACCCTGAGTTTCATATCAGGATTCCTTCGCTCCGACGCTGGTCAAAACAACCGCTCGCCAAAGCATCGAATTTCTGATGTGGATCGACGGAGACAGGGAACTCAAGCGGTTTTTGGTGATATGCCTTTCCTCAGGTCGGGGTATGTGTGTGGAGGCGAGGGAGTGGGGAGAGGAGTAAGGAGGAGCAGGGTCGGGTCAGCCGACATTCCTGGCTGGGCCGACTTTCAATGCCACGTTTCTCCTGGACGACCGTCGGCGTCTCAGGTCACTGACGCTGGTGACTCGGCCTCCGCCATTGCCGGCCACAGGCACCACCACCGCCACCGCCACCACATTCTTGTGAGTAACGAGACAACAGCCGTGGAGGGGTAAGGGGGAAGGGGGGGTGGGGGCTACAGCTTGTAGTCCTAGACCCACATGGCTGACCAGCAGCCTACGACTGTAGGAATCGAATGTGGCGTGGGAGTGCCAGGCGGTCATGGCCCGTCTGGTCCCAGTGTGAGTGCCAGGGAAGGTCGGCCGTGGGGGAGGCAGTGCCCCAGAGTACACTAACCCCTCCCCTCTGCCCTCCTTGACGTAGTGACGGCGCCGCATCATGGCGTCACAGTAACTCTGCTGGGTTTGAACAGCGTCACCAGCCTTCCTTCCAGATGCTTATAATCTTTACGAAAGGTCAAATACAGAATCGCTCGAGACTGTCTCAGTTTGATCACCAGGGAAACTCGTGATTATTGAAATCCAGAGCAGTTTTAAAGAAATCCAAACGCAGAATGAAATGTTGAAAGCTATGGAAGTTTTATCCAAAAATGTGGAAAAGCTCTCTGAAAAAACGCAAATGCCAAGTGATAAGGTTAATGCCCACCAACAAGTAGCAGAAACAGCTGTGCTTGGTGATAGAGGGGGAAAGCATGCATAGATTTATCGAGGTGCTATGTGAGAAAACCCAGTTGCTGAATGAAAAGGTTGATGCACAGAAACAGGGGATAGAAACACCAGAACATGGTGACAATAATGTGTCCAAAAGTATTGATGTACTTGGTAAGCAAATGCACGAGCTAAGCGAACCTCCTGTGATCAGACTTCCTTCTTGAATTCCTTGACCATGACGGTACGAGCCTTGAGCACAACGGTACAACCGCTGAGTATGACGGTACCATCCTAAATCCCGACGGTATGAGCCTTGAGTGTCAGGTTAAAGTACCCTCATGCTCAAAAATCTTACCGCCATGCTCAAAAGTAGTACCACCATGTTCAAGGGTCGTACTGCCATGCTCAAAGCTCGTACCGTCGCACTCAAGGGTCGGACTACCATGCTCATGAGAGTAATTCTAAACCTGTAGCAGCCACCTCGTATAATCTGAGTTATGTGTACTCACGCTATCATTCCATCGCAACCAGAGAGGAAAGTTCAGGACATTACTACCGTTAAACTGTCTCCACTTACAACAACGACACGGCTAGACCCTTGCTGCAGTCATGTTCTACAGTACTAAACCACTCTTCGCTGGTTCTATTCCAAACAACCACGAACAGTAACATGACTTGCAAACCCCTAAAGCCAAGATCGTTAACTCTTACATTCTTCCTCATCCCAACCCCTGCCTGGAGATAGGCTGATCATGCCATAACAGGAAACCATGACATTAGTAATTGCCTATTGTAAGCTAACTAAAGACAGCCGGTATTACAATGAATAGCTTTTATTACTTAGTGATGACCAAATTCTATGTAATCTGGCAACTGCTAAATGCAGAGTAAAATCTCTGTAAATTTTACGCTATGGAAAAAAAAAAAATGTTAACCAGCGGCAAGGTATAACGTGTTTTGAATAAATAACAAGCGAAACTGACCCCAAGGTGTCAGGTCATAGGCCACGCCTTCATATCCAAGGGTCGTAACGTCCTGTTGAAGAATATCGTACCGTCGTGCTTGAGTCATACTAGTCACAGCGCCACATTCCTTAATAAATCAAAAGTTCCACAGATTAATCAATAGCTTATGTGACAAAATACAATGATCATGTAAGCTAGCATGAGGAAATCCAATAATGATTTAAAGGTACCATTTTGAAAGAAAGAAAAAAAAAAATGCGAAAATTGGTAAAAAAAAATGTGCTTGGCATTTGATACCATACCTTAACACAATCAGGTTGTAATTCTGTCCTTTGACAATAACTCGAAAGCGTTCTGGAAAAACTGGGAGAAAATGAGTAAAATTAAGTAAAGAATGGTTAGAATATGTTAGTTAATGAAAACAAACAAAGAAACCTTACCTAACCTTCCCTAAGGACAGGTAATTACCACATTTTCAATAATATATATTGGATATAAGTCACTATTACCGCAGTATGCTTTCGTCCCTTTGCTACGGCCGCTGTACACAGAAAGTGAGTTCAAAGGAAGACTGTTGTTCTGGCCGTTCTCATCTGTAAATTCATGAAAATATTCATGAAAATATTCTTTTGGGTTGTATCTTTTGGAAGTCCAAAAGAATACCTCTAAAAAACAAGAATTTTTATTTCATGTAGTTTCAGATGCGAAAACACACAATATTATCTTGTCTACGAATATTTGCGGAGCGAAGCTCCATATAAATTTACACAAAGGAGACAACAGCGCTGATATATTTCAACTTCAAGACTAAGATATATATCTGCCCTTAAGGAAACATTTAGTGGGGTTTCCATACGTCAATTTTCATGAGGTCTATACAACTTAAAACTCAGATGGTGTAAATACTGTACATTAAACAGGTGAATCAGATGCTATTTTCTTACGTATTCGTTAATATGATCAAGGAATTACACAACAAATTTTTCTACCCAATACCGTCATTTCAGATATCCACTGGAATTGTTTTCGAACACATTCTGCATATTGTATTAGAACAGCAGCTTGGTTGTGTTCACTGTCACACGTCTTATCTTATTCATCCGTTAATTACCCGACACTTGTGGTGATATTTGCCTTTAACATCTCTCCCTTGTTATCGGACAGATAATTTTCATGCTTTAAACCATGAGAGATATTATGATACCGACACTGGCAAATCTATCATGTCAGTTAAAAGTATGTAGAATTTCAATCGATGTCAGAGGATATCACATACTTTTTCACTGGTCAAATAAAAGTGCAGTCTATTTTCTAACAATCCGACTAAAAATTTAGAATTTTCCTCAGTCAGTCAGACAATACACAGTATTTTTACCCGTCAAAGAAAAACATTTCTATTCATACTAAATAAATGTATCAGGAGAAGCAGGTGGGAGTGGAAGATCAGTTACATGGGGTGCAGATGTTATAATCAATAGCCACTTGTTTTTTTCCCCCATTGAGGAAACTTAATCCATGCCTGGCAACGCCCGAGTCTCATCCACCTGGCAGCAGAGCTACGATAAATCCTCATCACCAACAGGAAAATTTTTCCAATACTTCTTCAGGAACCGGCAAAATATTCAAAAAAATTCATCGGATACCGCCAAAATATCCAATATTTCATCAACTACCAGCAAAATACCCGATATGTGTTTATCACTGATAATATTCACAGAAAAATTCGATATGGATAACGGATGCCTTCTCCCAACTATAAACATATAATTTCTCCCTCGACCGAGTTCTAGGATACTTAAAAAAAAAAAAAAGTCAGATAATATAAAATGCCGGTGATCCATGTACACTTATCAATCTTACTAAATAAATGAAACACAGCGGGTCTGCCTGCCACAGGATGTGAGCAAGATGGAAACTCGATAGGTCTTGCCTAGTGTAGCGACGGAGGCAAGCATCAGGGAGGAGGCTGCTGCTGGGGCCTGCCGCCCATAAAAAGGCTCGGCTTGATGGATAATGAGACCTAAAAGGAGTTGAGGTGAGACGGCACTGCTCACGGGAGACCTCCATACACAGCGAAGGCAAACTCTAGGTCTTGCTCTTACCCCGCAAGTGATTCCTCCCCACACTGCCCTTCTGCGAGATCATCAGAGCCCAATACTACAATGCCATATTATCTAAAGCTATTACCAAATATCAGTCTATCTACAAATCATCATTAATTCCATTCCCATTTTTCATGCGATGGATCTAGTGCATCAAGCCTATGAAAATCTTTACATATCCTCAACTAACAACTTGTGTGTTAAAGTGAAATATTTAAAGTTAATCAAATAGCATTCATACATCTGGGAGAGGTGACTACACCGGCAGTCACACATAATTGAAAAACTGGAGTCACCGAAGATGGGACATTTCGTAGTAAGACAAGGTAAGCATCCCAAAATCATCCATGTTCCCACCCCGCTTCCTAAGACGTTAAAACAGTAAAAATACAAACATCAAAATGATCAAGTCTGATCATTAAACAATCATATTACCTACTCAAGACTTAGGAACGCTACTGTAACTTAGCACAAAACACTGCTGGAACAAGCACAACGCACAGCTACAAACACGGACATCATGCTCCTATATCATGGACAACACAGCATCATAAAACGTACGTCACATGGCTTACGACAAGAGGTGGAACACCTGTGCCAAGGGGGGAGGGGGGAGTGGGAAGAGAGAGAGGGAGAGGGGTGGAAAGGGCTGCGTGGAGGGGAAGGAGGGAGGGAGGGGGATGGGGGGCCACTACTGCCACTATCACCACACACAATCATCTGGCCCGCCACAACTAGTTGATGAGCTGCAGTGATAAACGATAACTGCTCCGGGTTGTTGCTCTCGCTCGAGAGATGGGGGTGTGGGAAGGCAACCCACGCTCGAGTCATTAAACCAGGCAAGCCGGCACCCTGAACCCAATCTCATCACACTCAGTCCACCTCTATAACATGCCTTATATACTGCCCTACCGTCCACATACATGGCTGTCGAACCAACATGTGTGTGTGTGAGTGTGTGTGTGATTATGGAATACGTTGGGCCATATGCCCAATTCTGCAACTTGCCTCATATAGTTCTGGTCTACCCATTCATCTACATATATATGTACCGACCCAACCTATAATGTCTGTGTGAGGAACATTTGGGGCCATCAGCCCATGTCTGCAACTAACCTCATACTCACCTATATTTGCATGCCTCTACACACACGAGTTTATCAGGTTCCTATAATGTCTTGCCCACGCCACTGCAGTAAGAATGATTAATAAACTGTTCGGATTAACATAATACTATCCTAAGCTTCTGAAATTCACAGGAACTCCCCGGATGAAGAGCTGTTGGGTTTATCGAATTTCTAATGACTTGCTTTAAGCTGCACATAATGAGCACGGGAGAAGCGGATGAGCGAACCTGACTTGCTTGCACGGAGAACCTGAGCCGGATTTCAGGAGTCGTACCCAACCTGGGAGATGAAGCAGGGAATTTATAATGACTGACCCACGTGTTTCTTACTAACTGCAAGAAACAATCGCAAGCTTCCGTACTCTGAACACACTGATTTATTTCGTACATATTCAAGGACTGAAAATTCTGAACACATTCACTGGCTGGTACACAGGTCTTTAGGAACATAGACTTAATCAGTTTTCTTCCGTACAAAAAAAAAAGAAGCTTCAGTAACACTGGTTCTGTCTCCTCGTTACACACAGTAATCACAGAACGACAGATCTCACTAAACTTTTAGTATAACAGTACGAGCCTGCATGTACGATGGTTTGGTCTTGGGTCAAAGCAACAAACCATCAAATCCAAGGATCGTACCGTCGTACTCAAAAAACTCAATAGAAAAGAACATACCCGTAATTTTAACAAATCTAACCGACCAAATGGGCATGCAGGTTAAATACGTGTACCAATACATCATACCGATATCAATACACAAAATGCATTTAAAAAACATCAAACTGACATTAATCAAACACGAATACATTTTACCCATTAATTAAGTTTCAGTGATCGTTACATTAAAAGATTTCAGTATTTAACTATTCCGGTCCACGGCTTTTGTCAAAGTTATTCCGAAGTTCGCTGAAAATCTAAAATTATATATAAAACTCACTGCTAGGTTTGGACTTGAAACTTCGGAGAAATCTAATAATTCATTTAAACTATAAACAAAAATAGCGAAAACTCGATGAATATCTTATGTTGCCGGTTTGTATAAAACAAAAAATATATAAAACAATCATCTTCAGGTTTAGGTCAGTCCTATTGTCTTCCAAGCTAAAGTACGTTAGGAATAACTAATTACATCAACTTTCAACTCCAACTCAGCCTTACTGCAGACATTATTTGCGACTCCTTAGAGACAAATAAAATTCACAGATATTTCTCTTTAAATCATGTGCGTGCGTGCTTATCATACTGACCTTGCGAGTTTCTGATCCCTTTAACAATCACAAAGAGCCTCGAAAGGACTAAATGAATTCCTTTGAACACCTCAACCACGATTCACTCCTTTCGGCAACATGGATGTACCATAAAAGGGGAGCGACAGCCTGGTGGAGCAGATCAATACGACGACCAACGAAAATTTTGAAATGATCAGTTGTGCAAGAGGTGGCCTGACCGGTGGCAAACCTAGCTCCTGAGTGAGGGAGAGCCACCTGAAATTTGAACAGGTTCTCAAGAAGTGAGAGAGTAAACGAAAAAAAAAAAAGGCATGGAAAACGAACTCTATGCAACTGAATAAAAACGACCCGGGAGCTTTCAAATTAAAACTGACGTCTGAGGTTAGCGTTGAAAATATGCTTGGATGCTACTAGGCTCGGAGTCTGTGGATGTTAAACCCACTGGCTCGGGCAAGGTAAGAACAAATTCACATGGCTGAGTGAGATATGACAGATACACTATCATAGTCAAGTCTTGTGACATTGAAAAAGCTCTCCGCCTGCGACAATAAGAGCAGTTATCTATCTATCAACAACGACGAGTCCTTTTCACAATCAGACACTATCACAGTTTGGTTTCCTTGTTCTCGTGCGTCAACCGTTATCAAGCCCGGGATGCCTAAGCCTGTCCATATGCTAATCTACTTGGAATGATTAGTAAGTACAACTGCCTTTATCAACATGGCTCCAAAGATCAGTTTGAAAATACAAAAGCTTCAAATTAAGTCTTCCAGTTTCAATGAGCAAATAAGATTGATACGTTGCAATCAATTAATGATGTTTAGCAGACACAATCAAAATGGCGTCCTTTTAATTGTCTCCCATTCCAAACAAATTCAGTCGCGACTCTAATACCCTCACCATGAGTCTTCAAAATGATGAATAAATCTGAACACAACAGTACACGTGCAACCATCTCGCATACATAGAATAAATTCCAGGTGTTACTAACCCACACGCGATGCATTACAAACAACGTGAGTGCAATGACTAACAAACACCGCTGTTGAAAAATATATTCTGAACGTGACCAATAATCAGCCCCTCAGTAAATAAAGTTCTCTTGAAAACCAGGTTGTCGCTTGCTGTGAAAATACATAAAACGCAATCCACTATACACTTCTTTAAGGTTCATGTGTTCAGTTAGCTGAGCAAAATTACAATACGTTCTGATAACTAAGAAAGGTATTCAGCGGGCGGGAAGTAAGTGTAAAAAAAATCATATATAAAATTCGACGAGTACTTCTATCGAAAGTTGATTACGATAAGCCACGAAAGTCGTCTCAAGAAAAGAATACACAAGCAAACATTTATAATCCACTTGACCAAGTATACATACACACGATTCAAAACCTAAGACAATCCTCACAAGTCAGCGGAAGTTCTCTTATTCTTTTCATGATGTCCAGTTTCTCGTAAATCAACTATCGCGTCCGAGCAATCACCAGTCTAAAATGAACAATAATACATCTGTCCAAAACCTTTGATAAACTTATGCTTTTCATTGATACGTAACAAATACATTTTGTACACAACGCAAACCTGAAATATATATAATACTGATGTATGGCTAACAATAATGCACATCTCTCAGACTCGCAAACGAAATCCCTGTCAAAAAATATTGGTACGTTAAAGTAACAGCCTAGCAAATCAGATTCCCCACCGTGAGACATAAAAGCCAAGCATGAACCGTGTGGATGGAGAACCAGAGACCCTCCCGACGTAAGGTTTTGAGTTCCGACCACCCACAATGGACGCAGTGGGAGGTTGGGCGTGACAATGTGTGGTTCTGGAACGGTCAAGATAAAGGTGTCAAGTTATACCTGGGTTGTTGGAACTTACTAAATAAATGTGCATTTAATACTACTTTTAACCCACTATCAGTTACTAAACCCGTACTTCAACACACAGTACGTATGTTAATACCTTAGAAATCCAACAAAATGTTTTGGTATGATTATAACAAATAATGCACTAAGATGTAGAACAGAGCTGGAAAGAGGCTGATAAATGTTGCGAGAAGCAGAGCACGCAAGCGTACACCTGGCTTACTGGGAATAGTTGAAATACATCTTAAGACTTCAGAAGTTTGGCATTATCAACTCAATCATGTTTAAATTTAAAATATTTTTACCTCATCCACCCACAGGATTTTTACTTTATTTAAATCAATCAAAGCCTTTTCCATCCATAATCACCTTCAGTAACTCTGATATTCTATACTCATTGTCAATGAATATAACAATACACATGAGAAAAATCTCTCTCAGTCATGATGACATTCTGTATCTCACACGACAAACATGATATTATCAATTTAAACAGACTTCGTATAGACCTTTCACATGCTAATCTTAAGAGGGGATATAACACAAAAATAAGCATTCTCGTTCTTCTCAGTGCTGATGGCACTGCAAACACATCCTTACTTCTTTGTGTCTATTACCATGACAGTTAAGACCGATAGTCTACATGTAGACATGACAGAAATTCCCTAGCAAGGTACTGACCTACCATAATGACTGTGATTCGTTCAACAGCGAGATTAAGGACCCACTACAACACAAAGGCGTCTCAAACACTTATTAATAAACACTCATTTCTATGCATGACATTACTTATTGCCGTTCCTGGAAAATGGTTACTAAACACCTGGAAAGAAGTTAGCATAAAGCTTTCTTTATGATGCATATTACAACAATAACAAAATTCGACATTTGGTCGTGGTTTCATTTGGGATGTTCACGGATCTTAGAGTGATAGGCTATACCTCCTCATTATTCGTTATGAAGTTGGCCGTAAAACTACTTATCCTAAATTTCCCTGCATCAACTTTAGCACAGGAGCCTGCTGAAAGCGGCCCGGCATTCAACACCAAACCTAGCCTAAGGTATCCCTCGAGGACCAGCATACCGACATCTGGCAATGTTACTCACCCGCTAAAACTGATTAACGATTCGCATATCAGCCCACAGCTCTCGCGCGTGGGGAGTCACAGCTGCAACACTTCCAGCTATGTTCAGACGCTGCATCATCTGCAACAGTTTCGACACATTTATCCGAGGCCCGAGAGAGACAGACACCAGTCCTACCCTAGACCACCTCAAGATGGGTAACCACAGGTTGACATACCTCCTTTAAGATCCCGAGTAGTGCGGTCTGCTTAATCTGTGAAGCCTATTCTAGGTATGTTTCCTCAACCTATCCACTGGGTCTTCTTTACTCGTGAGGCTTATTGCAAGTTACGTTCCTTGGCTGGATCCCTACGCTACACAGCCTATCTACCTCGAAAAGCCTCTTGCAAAGATCTATTTCCTTGACTAGCTCACCAAACTGTGCACTCTGCTTTGCTCTTGTTATGATTTGTCCCTGACCTAGCTCCCTTCGCTGTGCGATCTCCTTGATGGAGAAAATCGAATGACGTTTTGTTCCCTAGCCGCCTTGCCTACAAGGCTGCAGGGTATGCTTAGCTCGGGCTCTCTCATAAATGTTTGTTCCTCAACCTAATTCACTTTGTGTACGTGTCTGCTTTGCCCATGAAAACTCTTGTAAAAAAAAAATATTTCCCGACTTGTCCACCGGTGGAAGAACATGAAAGCAGAGGAAACTTCGGAAGGCCTTTTAGCCCATCCGAGGCAACTCTTGTTTACACCCAGCCATTATTAGTCATGCAGTTATCTAACCTGTTTAAAACTTCGCAGGGTGTTGCGTGAATGATGACCTTACTTGGCATATTGTTCAATTCGTCCACAATGTTTCCGTATTCTTTAATTTGCATCCACTGTTATGTGTCCGCTACTTGAACTGACATTCTTATTTTTTATGTATGTCTCCCTTACTTATCCCCATTTTCCATTTGTATACCGATATCTATTAAATTCTCTGTAACCCTTCGCCTCTCTAGAATCTTGAGAGAATGCCTCTAGCTTTCTTTAATCTGCCTTCACAGAGGAGGTTTCTAAAGACAAATAATGAACTTGTTACCCTTCTCATATACTGTCATTGTCTGTTTACTGGGGGAACAAAACTGTGCCGCATTATCGAAGTGAAGTCTACCTGATGCTAGTTATCGATGTAGTATTATCTTTACATTCCTGTAATCAACCTTGCTAGATAAGAGACGAGAAAAACTTGATATGAAACAAAGTACCCTCTTGGGATTATTTCGTACGTTAAGACAGTATCCTCTTGGCTTCGGGTATCTACCAATAAATACCCCCTTGTCTTTTTCTGACCCTGATGTTTCTATTTCTACGTCATTAAGATATTACCTTGTTTTTCTGTTATAATTCCTTGTATCAGAAGTCTGCACTAATTCAAAATGAACTCCATTCATGATTTATTACTCCAATACGATAGCCTTAAAAATCTTCCTGGTCTTCTAGTCATCTATCGAGTTAACAATCCAGCATATTTTTGAGTCATCGCATTTCTACTTATGCCATTGTCTGTCTAAATGTAATGTAATGTAAATGAAGTAAATCATGAATAACTGAGGACCCAGGACTGATCCCTGTGGCACCCCGCTAAAACTGGATCCCAGTCAGATGTTATCCCGCTCATTCTAATCCCCTGCCCCTAAACCGAGAGTAAAGCCCTATTCCAATCTAGCGATTAGGCTCCCATGTGGGTCCCCATCAGAATCTTTATTGACGTCTAGATAAATAATTATCATCAAGGAAATTATAAGACATGATGAACGTTCATTTGTGAACCCACGTTGTGAATCCCTAATCAGCTTGATTTCCTACATGAGTAGTGTTGGGTTAGCTATTACCGATTCAAGTAATCTTTACTCCAATACCTGTTAAGCTAATAGGACGATAATTCAAGGCTTAAGATTAGATCTCTCCCCCTTTTTGGAAATAGTACATTAGCTACCCTTCATCATTCTGGTACAACGCCCACAAATATTTCATCGGATCCAGGCAACTTATGAGGCTTTAATCTAACTATTTGCTTACCAGCCTCGTTACAATCAACTCAAATTTCACATAACTTGCACATTTAATGTTCCAAATTCCCACATCAGACATGAAATCACAAACCACAGCTTTGCATCAATATTTGCATGATGAAATCAAAAGAAGGAAAACAATCAAGACTGAAATATAAAAGAACATCATATCAAGTATACCTTTAGGCCACAAAAAATAACTGTGCAACATCCCAGACACAAACAAACATCACAAAATGAAAATGTAAAAAAGTCTAGCAGAAATAGTCTCGTGACTTTCCCTTAAGCGAGCACATCAGAGCAACCCGTGCGTCTTCAAAGAAGAGGAATAACCTTCAAGACCAGCGAGGCAGAACGAATGACGTGCTCTTCAAAGCACCTATTCTCTTCAGACAAGAATAATGTCCTGCTATCATCCCTAAAGACGGCCGGAAATCTTACATTTATATATATATATATATATATATATATATATATATATATATATATATATATATAAACAGCTCATAGGGGCTCAAAAATATTAAGTACTGAGAACGACCGGTCACTTGTGCTATCTGATGAAGCGCAAAGGGATTGTATATCATAACAGGGAAATTCTATTGAAGAATGGTGGTTCTTAACCCATTAACCAACATACAAAGTAAATTAAGAAACCTCCTAACATGATCTGTGCCTGTGATACAGACGATCAACACGTGACATAAATATTAACAAATATAAGGACATCGAGGGCCCGAAATTGTTCAAAGCACACCCTGCAAGTATTAAAAAAAAATCATGGGTCACCCAGTGGAGAAATAATAATAATAATAATAATAATAATAAATACATAAGAATAAAAAGACTATTAGTAATATGGTTTCTTCTTAAAAAAAAAAAGTCATATCAAACGAATTGTTTAAAATAAATTCTAGTGCTTTTATAAATGCAAAATATCTTTTTCCTAGTAAGAAGTTTAGGTTTCATATGCTAAGGTTACGTTAAGTTCTGTGTTGAGTTTCATTTTCTCTCACCGTATCCCAGGCAAAATAAACATTTCCAAAGCTAAATGCACGTCAGAATATATTGTGAAACAAATCGTTCATGGTCATCGTCAATAACAATACATAACGGCCTCTTTTAAAACTACACAGTAAGGCTGACCAAAACTGGCTGTAGACATGTATTACGCAGGCAAGCCTCAGCTTCAAACACCCTAAAGGATCAAAGGTTTAATAATACAATATGGCCTCTGAATGAGCTAAAGGCACGCCTTTAAAATCAACAATATATATATATATATATATATATATATATATATATATATATATGTGTGTGTGTGTGTGTGTGTGTGTGTGTGT
>JAYMFT010091990.1:0-12393 GCA_038088735.1 Panulirus argus | reverse complement strand
AGCTGTCAGTATCTGTCTCACCTAAAGCTATCAGTATCTATCTCCCCTAAAGACATCTGTATCTGTCTCCCCTAAAGCTGTCAGTATCTGTCTCACCTAAAGCTATCAGTATCTATCTCCCCTAAAGACATCTGTATCTGTCTCCCCTAAAGATGCTTCGTTACATCATGAACAGCGGTCAGTGTTAGCGACTGATGGTTCAGTCTAACACGAAGAACGGAGGTCAATACTAGAGACTAATGAAGATAATACTAAACCTTAATTTATCATAATATGTCAGTCTATAGCAAATGATGAAAACTGTCTTAACTTTGTCTTTATCTATTACAGAAAGACTCGCAGAAACTACGTATTATGTACAACTGTGACAATAGTTCCGTCCCTGTCGTCACCGAAGCGCCCGTCAAGGGTAGGTGCTGTCTGTCCCAAGGGTAGGTGCTGTCTGTTTCAAGAGTAGGTGTTGTCTTTCCCAAGGGTAGGTGTTGTCTGTCTCAAGAGTAGGTGCTGTCTATATCAAGGGTAGGTGCTGTCTGTCCCAAGGGTAGGTGCTGTCCGTTTCAAGAGTAGGTGCTGTCTATATCAAGGGCAGGTGCTGTCGGTTTCATGAGTAGGTGTTGTCTATATCAAGGGCAGGTGCTGTCTGTTTCAAGAGTAGGTGCTGTCTGTCCCAAGGGTAGGTGCTGTCCGTTTCAAGAGTAGGCGCTGTCTATATCAAGGATAGGTGCTGTCTGTACCAAGGGTAGGTGCTGTCCGTTTCAAGAGTAGGTCCTGTCTATATCAAGGGTAGGTGCTGTCTGGCCCAAGGGCAGGTGCTGTCTGTTTCAAGAGTAGGTACTGTCTGTCCCAAGGGTAGGTGCTGTCTGTTTCAAGAGTAGGTGCTGTCTATATCAAGGGTAGGTGCTGTCTATCTCAAGGGTATGTGCTGTCTGTTTCAAGAGTAGGTGCTGTCTGTGCAAAGGGTAGGTGCTGTCTGTTTCAAGAGTAGGTGCTGTCTATATCAAGGGTTAGTGCTGTCTGTACCAAGGGTAGGTGCTGTCCGTTTCAAGAGTAGGTGCTGTCTATATCAAGGGTAGGTGCTGTCTGTTTCAAGAGTAGGTGCTGTCTATATCAAGGGTAGGTGCTATCTGTCCCTAGATTAAATGCTGTCTGTCCCAAGGGCAGATGCTGGCTGTCGCAAGGGTAAGTGCTGTCTGTCCCAAGGGTAGGTGCTGTCTGTTTCAAGAGTATTTGCTGTGTGTCCCAATGGTAGGTGTTGTCTGTTTCAAGAGTAGGTGCTGTCTATATCAAGGGTAGGTGCTGTCTGTCCCAAGGGTAGGTGCTGTCTGTTTCAAGAGTAGGTGTTGTCTATATCAAGGGTAGGTGCTATCTGTCCCTAGGGTATATGCTGTCTGTCCCAAGGGTAGGTGCTATCTGTCCCAAGGGTAAGTGCTGTTTGTCCCAAGGGTATGTGCTGTCTGTCCCAAGGGTATGTGCTATCTGTCCCTAGGGTAGGTGCTGTCTGTCCCAAGAGTAGGTGCTGTCTGCCCCAAGGGTAGGTGCTGTCTGTCCCAAGGGCAAGTGCTGTCTGTCCCAAGGGTAGGTGCTGTCTGTCCCAAGGGCAGGTGCTGTCTGTCCCAAGGATAGGTACTGTCTGTTTCAAGAGTAGGTGCTGTCTGTCCCAACCGTAAGTGTCTGTCTCAAGAGTAGGTGCTGTCTATATCAAGGGTAGGTGTTGTCTGTCGCAAGGGCAGGTGCTGTCTGTCGTAAGGGTAGGTGCTGTCTGTCCCAAGGGTTGGTGCTGTCTGTTTCAAAAGTAGGTGTTGTCTATATCAAGGGTAGGTGCTCTCTGTCCCTAGGGTAGATGCTACCTGTCCCAAGGGTAGGTGCTGCCTGTCCCAAGGGTAGGTGCTGTCTGTCCTAAGGGTAGGTGCTGTCTGTCCCAAGGGCAGGTGTTGTCTACCATTAGTGTGTTCATATGTATGTTTAAGGAGCTCTGGGCCATTCTACGAAATTGATTATGCTCTCCAGAGATGGACATACTGTACAAGTATGATTATTCTTTACAGACATAACTATGATGTATGGACATGAGTATGCTGTACAGATATGACTATGCTATATAGAAATGGCTATACAGCACAGACATGACTATGCTGTATAGACATGACTGACGTACAGACATGACTATGTTGCATAGACATGACTATGCTGTACAGACATGATTATGCTGTACAGATATGACTATGCTGTGCAGAGAAGAGTGTAGAGTACATCACAGACTTTCTCGCCCTAACAGACAAGTGTCGGAACTACAACACTTACTGCCAGGAGTGGGCGAAGAGGGGCGAGTGTGATAAGAATCCCATCTGGATGCATGGCAACTGTCGGAAGGCGTGCAAAAAGTGCGGTGGTACGTTAGGCATTGTTTATAAAAGTTCCCTGTTGAGAGATATGTGTATAAAGACTTGATATGAACATGCTAAGATAAAGGATTTTATCTTCAGTCAAGGATGACAAGGACCACGTATGAGGTAGGCTGACCACTAGCTCAACCTGAAACTTACAGAACTCATGAAACTAATTAAAGAGATAGAGAAGCATGGATGCTTAATTTTTGAGATAACTCAAAGAACTTTACCTAAAGTAGAGTAATTCTCGCCTTTACTTTCTGGTGTTACTGGCTACTTATATCTGCTTAGCAGGGCACTGTTCAGGAGTTACCATAAGTCCCTTTTGATTTTCTTATGGTGATGATGTCAACGAGTTCAATCCACGTGACAGGCTCAGAGTGCGTGGACAAGAACGAACATTGTTCCTATTGGCAAACGAAGGACCAGTGCCGACTCAACCCATCTTACATGAAGCTCGTCTGCAAAAAATCGTGTGGCGTCTGTCATGCCAACGGTAAGTCTGTGGCTATGTTCTGTGACACTCCAGTGGCATGTCATGACACTCCAGTGGTATGTCTTGTATCACTCCAGTGGTATGTTCTGTGACACTCCAGTGGTGTGTCTTGTGACACTCCAGTGGTATTTTCTGTGACACTCCAGTGGTGTGTATTGTGACACTCCAGTGGCATGTCATGTGGCACTCCAGTGGTATGTTCTGTGACACTCCAGTGGTGTGTCTTGTGACACTCCAGTGGTATGTTCTGTGACACTCCAGTGGTATGTCTTGTGATACTCCAGTGGTATATCTTTTGACACTCCAGTGGTATGTTCTGTGACACTCCAGTGGCATGTCTTGTGACACTCCAGTGGTATGTTCTGTTACACCTCAGTGGCATGTCAGGTGACACTCCACTGGTATGTCATGTGACACTCCATTGGTATGTTCTGTGACACTCCAGTGGTATGTCTTGTGACACTTCAGTGGTATGTCTTGTGACACTCCAGTGACATGTCATGTGGCACTCTAGTGGTATCTTCTGTGACACTCCAGTTTTATGTCTTGTGACACTCCAGTGGTATGTCTTGTGACACTCCAGTGGTATGTTCTGTGACACTCCAGTGGTACGTCTTATGACACTCCAGTGGTATGTTCTGTGACACTCCAGTGGCATGCCATGTGACACTCCAGTGGTATGTCATGTGACACTCCAGTGTTATGTTCTTTGACACTCCAGTGGTATGTTCTATGATACTCCAGTGGCATATCTTGTGACACTCCAGTGGCATGCCTTGTGACACTCCAGTGGTATGTTATGTGACACTCCAGTGGTATGTTCTGTGACACTTCAGTGATGTCTTTTGACACTCCAGTGGTATGTTCTATGACACTCCAGTGGCGTGTCTTATGACAGTCCAGTGGTATGTTCTGTGAAACTAAAGTGGCATGTCATGTGACACTCCAATGGTAAGTATTATGACACTGCAGTGGTACGTCATGTGACACTCCACTGGTATGTTCTGTGACACTCCAGTGGAATGTCATGTGACCTCCAGTGGTATGTTCTGTGAAACTCCAGTGGTATGTCTTGTGACACTCCAGTGGTATGTTCTATGACACTCCAGTGGCATGTCTTATGACACTCCAGTGGTATATATTGTGACATTCCAGTGGTACGTCATGTGACACTCCATTGGTATGTTCTGTGACACTCCAGAGGCATGTCTTGTTACACTCCAGTGGTATGTTCTGTGACACTCCAGTGGTATGTTCTGTGACACTCCAGAGGCATGTCTTGTTACACTCCAGTGGTATGTTCTGTGAAACTCCAGTGGCATGTACTTTTGACACTCTAGTGGTATGTCTTCTGACACTCCAGTGGAATGTCGTGTGACACAACAGTGTTATGTCATGTGACACAACGGTTGTATGTGACAACGGTGGTGTCATGTGACACAACGGCTGTATGTCATGTGATACAACGGTTGTATGTCATGTGAGACAACAGCTGTATGCCATGTGACACAACGGTGGTATGCCACTTGACACTGGTTTTGGGTTCAGTCATCTGTTTGTGTACTGGAGCCAGTGTTCGCCTTCACGGTGTCACTTTAGCTTTTTTCCGTGTACTTTCAGAATCATTTCTCTCGTTTTTTCTAACGCAATGCGGCTTTTTCAGTCAAAGGAAAAATATTGTCCTAGGTTGAAAACAGGTGCAAATTTCTTTCAAATCAAGATTTATACTCAATAATTGCCATATTTAAGTAACATAAAAATATTAACATGTAAAACGATTGCGCTAGAAATTCTAAAACAGGTATTATTGTTATACTCTCAAAATTATTATTCAGTATTTATTGTTTTAATTTTGATGAGCGTCAGTTGCTCGTATGTTTGTTTACATGGCTCCATTGTCATATTTGAACCAACATGGACGGGCTTCAGCAGAGTTTCGCGCCTCTTACATGTGTCCTAGCGCTCGGTGGTTCTTCTGTGTAGTGTGACAGGACCCGTTCATAAAACGACGGTTTTCTGAGAGACGACGATGAAAGTACACGGAAAAAGTACTAGTGACACCTATCCACAGCCAGGTAGGCCAGTCATGCATTAACTTCACTTTCCTGGCCAGGTAGGCCAGTCATCCTTCACCTTCACTTCTCTAGTCAGGTAGGCCAGTAATGCATATCTGCACTTTCCTGGCCAGGTAGGCCAATCATGCATCACTTTCACTTCCCTGGTCAGGTAGACCAGTCATGTTCCTGGCTGTACAGTACAAAATGTAATGATGCTATGGTGCAGTTGTCGTGTCATTAGTGACAAAAGCACTTACTGTCCACAGCTGTCAACATGGACAAGTGTCAGGACGAGCATGAGCTCTGTCAGCACTGGGCGCAGGATAATGAGTGTCGCATCAACCCTGAATACATGCATTCAAGGTGTCGCAAGGCATGTGGCAAGTGTTAGAAACCTGCCAATTGATACCTACATCAGACTGCTAATACCAACCTGACACCTGTACCGTACCTACCTATACCCACCTGCCACCTGTACCATACCTGCCACTACCCACCTGACACCTGTACCATAACTGACACTACCCACTTGCCACCTGTACTATACCTGCCTCTACTCTTCTGACACTTGTACCATACCTGCTACTATCCACCTGACACCTGTACCATATCTGACACTGCCCTCCTGACACCTGTACCATACCTGCCACTACCCACCTGCCACCTTACCATACCTGACACTGCCCACTTGACACCTGTACCATAACTGCCACTACCCGCATGCCACCTGTACCATACCTGCCTCTACTCATCTGATACATGTACCATACCTAACGCTGCCTACCTGACACCTGTACCATACCTGCCACTACCAACCTGACACCTGTACCATACCTGCCTCTACCCACCTGCCACCTGTACTATACCTGCCCCTACTCATCTGACACTTGTACCATACCTGACATTGCCCACTTGACACATGTACCATACTTGCCACTACCCACTTGACACCTGTGCTATACCTGCCGCTAGCCACCTGTGCCATACCCGCCACTACCCACCTGCCACCTGTACCATACCTGACACTGCCCACCTGACACCTGTACCATACTTGCACTACCCACCTGCCACTTGTACCATGCCTGCCACTACCCACCTGACACCTGTACCATACCTGACACTGCCCACCTGACACTTGTACCATACCTGCCACTCGCCACCTGTGCCATACCTGCCACTACCTACCTGCCAAGTGTACCATACCTGACACTGCTCACCTGACACCTTGTGCCATACTGCCACTACCCGCATGCCACCTGTACCATACCTGCCTCTACTCATCTGACACATGTACCATACCTGACACTGCCCACATGACACCTGTACCATACCTGCCACTACCCACCTGACACCTGTACCATACCTGCCTCTACCCACCTGCCACTACCCACCTGCCACCTGTACCATAGGTACCTGCCTCTACTCATCTGACCCTTGTACCATACCTGACACTGCCCACCTGACACCTGCACCATACTTGCCACTACCCACCAGCCATCTTTATCATACCTACCACTACCCATCTGACACCTGTACCATACCTACCACTACCCACCCGACACCTGTACCATACCTGCCAATACCCACTTGACACTTGTGCCATACCTGCCACTACCTGTTTAACACCTGTACCATACCTGCCACTACCCATCTGATACCTGTACCATACCTGCCACTACCCACCTGACACCTGCACCATACCTGACACTACTTACCTGCCACCTGTACCATACCTGCCACTACCCATTTAACACCTGTAACATACCTGCCACTACCCATCTGACAACTATGCCATACCTGCCACTACCCACTTGACACCTGTACCATACCTGCCAATACCCACTTGACACCTGTGCTATACCTGCCACTACCTATTTAACACCTGTACCATACCTGCCATTACTCGTCTGATACCTGTACCATACCTGCCACTACCCAACTGACACCTGTACCATACCTGACACTACCTACCTGCCACCTGTACCATACCTGCCACTACCCATTTAACACCTGTAACATACCTGCCACTACCCATCTGACACTTATGCCATACCTGCCAGTACTCATATGACACCTGTGCCATACCTGCCACTACCCATCTGACACCTGTACCATACCTGCCACTACCCACCTGACACCTGTACCATACCTGCCACTACCCACCTGACACCTGTACCATACCTGCCTCTACTCATCTGACACCTGTGCCATACCTGCCACTACCCACCTGCCATCTGTACCATACCTGCCACTACCCATCTGACACCTGTACCATACCTGCCACTACCCACCTGACACCTGTACCATACCTGCCTCTACTCAATTGACACCTTTACCATACCTGCCACTACCCTTCTGACACCTGTGACATACCTGCCACTACCCACTTGACACCTGCACCATACCTGCTACTACCCATCTGGCACCTGTACCATACGTGCGGCTGTATCGTGACCTGGGTCTCCACCTGCGGCTCTCTCCTGACCTTGGTCTCAACCTGCGGCTCTGTCGTGCCCTGTGTCTCCATCTGCGGCTGTACCGTGACCTGGGCTCCACCTCCGGCTGTATCGTGACCTGGATCTCTGCCTGCGGCTCTATCCTGACCTGGGTCTCCACTTGCGGCTGTATCCTGACCTGGGTCTCCACATGCGACTATATCGTGACCTGGGTCTCCACCTGCGGCTCTATCGTGACCTGGGTATCTACCTGCGGCTCTATCGTGACCTGGGTTTCCACCTGCTGCTTTATCGGGAACCGCATCTCCACCTGCGGCTCTATCTTGACCTGGGTCTCCATCTGCGGTTCTATCGTGGCCTGGGTCTCCACTTGCGGCTCTATCCTGACCTGGGTCTCCACTTTGGGGCTCTATCTTGACCTGGGTCTCCACCTGCGGCTCTATCTTGACCTGGGTCTCCACCTGCGACTCTATCTTGACCTGGGTCTGCACTTGCGGCGCTATCCTGACCTGGGTCTCCACCTGCAGCTCTGTCTTGAACTGGGTCTCCACCTGCGGCTCTATCCTGACATCTGGCTTCACTTGCGGCTCTCTCCTGACCTGGGTCTCCAATTGCGGCTCTATTCTGACCTGGATCTTCACCTGCGGCTCTATCGTGACCTGGGTCTCCACTTGCGGCTCTATTGTGACCTGGGTCTCCACCTGTGGCTCTATCTTGACCTGGATCTCCATCTTCGGCTCTATCTTGACCTGGGTCCCCATCTGCGGCTCTATTGTGACCTGGGTCTCCACCTGCGGCTCTATCGTGATGTTGGTTTCCACATGCGGCTCTATCGTGACCTAGATCTCCACCTGCGGCTCTATCGTGACCTGGGTTTCCACCTGCGGCTCTATCGTGACGTTGGTCTCCACCTGCGACTCTATTGTGACCTGGGTCTCCACCTGCGGCTGTATCGTGACATTGGTCTCCCCCTGCGGCTCTGTCTTGTTCTGGGCCTGACCCATGGCTATATGATGTGACCCTGACCCATGGCTACATGATGTATCCCTGACCCATGGTTATATAATGTGCTCTTGACCCATGGTCATATGATGTAACCTCTAACCCATGGCTGCATGATGTACCCCTGACCCTTGATTATATAATGTGCTCCTGACCCATGGTCATATGTGACCCTGACCCATGGCTACACGATGTACCCCTGACCCATGGTTATATAATGTGCCCCTGACCTATGGTCATATGATGTGCCCAACGCCTATGGCTATATGATCTGCCCCTGATCCATGGCTATACGATGTGCCCTGACCCATGACTATATGATGTGCCCTGACCCATGACTATATGATGTGCCCTGACCCATGGTCATATGATATGCTCCTGACCCATGATTATATTTGTCCCTGACCCATGGCTATATGATGTTCCCTTGACCCATGGCTACATGATGTACCCCTGACCTATGGTTATATGATAAGCCTCTAATCCGTGGTCATATGATGTGCCCCTGACCCATGGTTGCATGATCTGCCCCATCACATGGCTATATAATGTGCCCATGACCCATGGCTATATGATGTGCCCCTGATCCTCATGGCTATATGATGCGTCCCTGACCCATGGTCATATGATGTGCCCCACACCCATGGCTATATGATGTGCCGCTGACCCATGGTCATATGATGTGTCTCTGACCCATGGCTATATGATGTGTCCCTAACCCATGGCTATATGATGTGTCCCTAACCCATGGCTATATGATATGTCCCTGACCCATGGCTATAAGATGCGTCCCTGTTCCCTGGCTATATGATGTGACCCTGACCCATGGTCATATGATGTGTCCCTGATCCCTGGCTATATGATGCGCCCCTTACCCTTGGTTATATGATATGTCCCTGACCCATGGCTATATGATGTGTCCCTGACCCTTGGCTACATGATTTGCCCATGACTATATGATGTGCCCCTGACTCATGGCTGTACGATGTGCCCCTGACCCATGGTTATATAATGTGTCCGTGATCCTTGGCTATATGATGTGCCCCTCATCCATAGCTATATGATGTTTCTCTGATCCATGGCTATACGATGTGCTTCTGACCTATGACTATATGATGTGCCCCTGACCTATGGCTATATGATGTGACCCTGACCTATGGCTATATGATGTACCCCTGACCCACGGTCATAAGATGTGTCCCTGACCCTTGGCCATATGTTGTTTCCTTTACCCATGGCTACATGATGTACCCGACCCATGGTTATATGTGTCCCTAACCAATGGCTATACATATATACTCCTGACCCATGGCTGTATGATGTGCTTCTGACCCATAGTCATATAATGTGTCCCTGTTGCATGGCTATATGATGTGCCACTGGCCGATGGCTATATGATGTGCCAGTGACCCATGGCTATATGATGTGCCACTGACCCATGGCTATATGATGTACCACTGCCCCATGGCTATATGATGTGCCAGTGACCCATGTTTATATGATGTGCCAGTGACCCATGGCTATATGATGTGCCCCTGACGCATGGCTATATGATGTGCCACTGACCCATGGCTATATGATGTGCCACTGACTCATGGCTATATGATGTGCTACTGACCCATGGCTATATGATGTGCCACTGACCCATGGCTATATGATGTGCCACAGACCCATGGCTATATGATGTGCCAGTGACTCATGGCTATATGATGTGCTACTGACCCATGGCTATCTGATGTGCCACTGACCCAGGGCTATATGATGTGCCACTGACCCATGGCTATATGATGTGCCACTGACCCATGGCTATATAATGTGCCCCTGACGCATGGCTATATGATATGCCACTGAGCCATGACTATATGATGTGCCACTGATCCATGGCTATATGATGTGCCACTGACCCATGGCTATATGATGTGCCACTGACCCACGGCTATATGATGCGCCACTGACCCATGGTTATGTGATGTGCCACTGACCCATGGCTATATGATGTGCCCCTGACGCATGGCTATATGATGTGCCACTGATCCATGGCTATATGATGTGCCACTGACCCATGGCTATATGATGTACCACTGACACATGGCTATATGATGCGCCACTGACCCATGGTTATATGATGTGCCACTGACCCATGGCTATATGATGTGCCCCTGACGCATGGCTATATGATGTGCCAGTGACTCATGGCTATATGATGTGCCACTGACCCATGGCTATATGATGTGCCACTGACACATGGCTATATGATGTGCCACTGACCCACGGCTATATGATGTGCCACAGACCCATGGCTATATGATGTGCCTCTGACCCATGGCTATATGATGTGCCAGTGACCCATGGCTATATGATGTGCCACCGACCCATGGCTATATCATGTGCCCCTAACCCATGGCTATACGATGTGCTCCTGACCCATGACTATATGATGTGACTCAGACCCATTACTATATGATATGACCCTGACCCTTGGCTATATAATGCGATCCTGACCCATGGCTATATTTCCCTGACCCATGACTATATGATGTGCCCCTGACCCATGGCTATATGATGTGCCCATGTCTGTATCAATAAACAAATGCACAATATTACTTGTTTTATTACATACCGGGTGGGATGGGGGACTCTGGTGGACCTTAGTACAGGCGAAACAGAACGCTGAAGATATATGATGCACCCTGGGGTGATTACAGACGGCAACAGAATGGTGAGTTACCCCTGAGGTGATTGCAGTGGGCAACAGAATGTTGAGTTACCCCTGGGGTGATTACAGTGGCCAACGAAATGTTGAGTTACCCCTGAGGTGATTACAGTGGGCAGCAGAATGTTGAGTTATCCCTGGGTTGATTACAGTGGCCAACGGAATGTTGAGTTACCCCTGAGGTGGTTACAGTGGGAAACAGAATGTTGAGTTATCACTGGGTTGATTACAGTGGACGGCAGAATGTTGAGTTACCCCTGAGGTGATTGCAGTGGGCAACAGAATGTTGAGTTACCCCTGGGGTGATTACAGTGGGAAGCAGAATGTTGAATTACCCCTTGGGTTGATTACAGTGGGCGGCAGAATGTTGAGTTACCCCTGAGGTGATTACAGTAGGCAGCAGAATAATGAGTTACCCCTGGGGTGATTACAATGGGCAACAGAATTTTGAGTTACCCCTAAGAAGGATTACATTGGTCAACAGAATGTTTAGTTACCCCTGAGGTGATTACAGTGGGAAGTAGAATGTTGAGATATCCCTGAGGTGATTACAGTGGGCAACAGAATGTTGAGTTGCCCCTAGATGGGTTGCAGTGGGCAACAGAATGTTAAGGTACCCCTGGGGTGATTACAGTGGGCAACAGAATGTTGAGTTACCCCTGGGGTGATTACAGTGGGCAGCAGAATGTTGAGTTACCCCTGGGGTGATTGCAGTGGGCAACAGAATGTTGAGTTACCCTGGGGTAATTACAGTGAGCAACAGAATGTTGAATTACCTCTAAGGGGGTTATATTGGGCAGCAGCAGATTGTTGAGTTGCCCCTGAGGTGATTACAGTGGGCAGCAGAATGTTGAGTTAACCTTAGGTGATTACAACTGGCAACAGAATGTTAAGTTACCTTGGGGTGATTACAGTGGGCAGCAGAATGTTGAGTTAACCTGGGGTGGTTAAAGTGGGCAACAGAACGTTCAGCTACCCCTACGGTGGTTACAGTAGGCAGGAACATATGCCATCAGTAGTGTCTGTCTGGTGGCAACATATGCCACCATTAGTGTGGGTCTGGTGACATCATATGCCACCAGTAGTGTGGGTCTGGTGACAACATTTGCCACCATTAGTGTGGGTCTGGTGACATCATATGCCACCAGTAGTGTGGGTCTGGTGACATCATATGCTATCAGTGGTGTGGGTCTGGTGACAACATATGCCACCATTAGTGTGGGTCTGGTGACATCATATGCCACCAGTAGTGTGGGTCTGGTGACATCATATGCTATCAGTG
>JAYMFT010091989.1:0-28199 GCA_038088735.1 Panulirus argus | reverse complement strand
AGTCGCCTTTTACGACACGCAGGGAATACGTGGGAAGTATTCTTTCTCCCCTATCCCCAGGGATAATATATATATATTTTTACGTATATATATATATATATATATATATATATATATATATATATATATATATATATATATATAATTCACAGATCTGGAGAAAGAGTACGATACAGGTGACAGAGATACTTGAGGGTGTTATGAATATACGTATGGTGTGGGAGGAAAGTTACTTAGTGAAGTGAGGAATTTTTACCCGAAGAGTAAGATGTGTATGCAAGTTGAAAAGCAGAGGTGTGAGAGGCTCCGGGTTAAGATGGGTCTGCGTCAAGGAGGTGTGATGTCAGCAGAGATGACTGATCTGTTCACAGACGGTGTGGTGAGGGAGGTGAATGCAATAGTCTTGGAGCGAAGGACCGGTCTACAGTTAGCCGTAGGTGGAGAGGCCCGAAAGGTAAATCAGTTGCTACTTGCAGATAACATGGTTCTGATGGCAGATCTGAAAGAGAAATTCCAAAAACTGGATTTTGGGAAAGTGTGCTAAAGATGGGAGCTGAGATTTAATACAATCAAAAGTAAGCTACTAGGGTATAGCTGGGAGGAGGGAAATTGGATGGACATAAAGGAAGTGAAGTGATTTAGGTGCCTAGCGGTGCAAATGGCAACACACTCAACCATGGGAGCTGAAGTGTATCATGGGGTGGAAGAGGGAGCTAGGATACTGGATGCATCCTGGAGTGTGTGGAAGGGTAGGTCAGTGCCTGCTGAGGCAAAGATGGGTATGCCTGAAGGTACAGTAGTCCCTACGGTACTGCATGGATGCGAGTCTTGCGCCCTGAATGGAAACGAATGGAGGAGGATGAACTTGCAGGGAATGAAATGCCTGAAGACAATATGTGGTGTGAGGCAGGCTGGTCAGCTACAAATGATAATCAAAGTGTAAAAGTGAGGTATGGTAGTTAGCGCAGTCTGAGATGACTAAACTGTACTGAATGGTTCGGACATGTGGAGAGGAAGAGTGAAGAAAGACTAAGAGGGCATGTGTAATAGAAGTGGAGGATGCTCAGTGGAGAGAGAAACTGAGAAAGAGGTGGAAGGATCAAGGAAAGAGAGCCTTTGACGTATCATGGCCTTATATTCAGAAGGGTAAGCAGAACGCATGGGCAAAAATGAACCGCATCGTTGCGGTATACGGGGGAGCTCTGTGCGATCAAGCATATGATGCGGTCAAGGGACACCCATGGATTGGTCTGTGGGACTCGAATGTGGATGGCATGTTCTAGTTTCGTTGTAATATACATGGCAGCTAAATTGGATCTGGGCAAATGGGGCTGGAGACTGCGAAAAAAAAATGATGATACTATTACTACTACAACTACTTCTAATAAGATTAAAACATTGATAATTATCACTCATTCTAAACATGGATATTATCGTTCACTGTGCGCTGTACTGGTCAACTAAGGTAATGTTTCCTTAATATTAACAAGTAACTAATTTCCATTTTCACAAGCGGCCGCTATCACGGGTGAAACACCCTCTTACTTTCATTGTCGGCTGTACGCCCGTTTGTGGGGTACGAATAGTGTGGCGACTTCTAGCATCTTGCACGCTGCTGCCGAGTCCGCGCCAAGAAGTATTGCATCAGCTTTTCTCTTACGCTTTTGTTTTGTTTACATGAGGAAAACTACATACCTAAAAACGTGAGCGCCAGAAACCGACGTAAGTCTTACAGTCAGGTCCACAAAGTGCGCGTAAGAAGCAGTAATGGCGAAGTAGACATAACTGCAGTCAAAGATTCAATTTCTATGTTAAAGCAAGGAAGAGCCCATCAATCATTCCCCTGCTGGGTCGTAACTGTATTTACCCTCTTCTTGTTATTGTAAAAAAAAAATTTAGCGTTGTAAGGTGGTATGACTGACTCAACCTCGGGCGGCTTACTTCGACTTCCAAAGTTATTCTAAAACCGTTAGAGCCCACATCTCAAGGCGAGAGAGAGCAACATGAATCTGATGTCAGGAGTGTGGGACTGATGGAAGCCAAGGTATCTAACGTTAGGACGGAGCATAGTACGTACTGCACGAGGAACCAGGATCATATGGAAATGAAAGATCCAATCGCTAAGCTGAGCCTAGCTCAAGTGAGTGTGACGCTGAAGCTGGATAATAGGTGGCTAGAAAGAGGCGTGACAACCTGACCTGATGACAACAGCAGATGGGTGACAATAGGAAGAAGCATCAACAGCAGATACGCAACCTGACTTTATGTAACAGTGGATGTTTGGACAACTTAGCATATGTCTGACACCTTTATTCATTAGGGAGACGAGGTGAGGCTTACTTATGGATGGCAAAAGGGTTATAGTAGCTGTCAGCAACCAATGGAAAGTGAATGAAGAGTGATGGGAACAGGTAAGACAACTGGCAAATATTATACAGCTACTCCAAAGCACAAGTTACAGGTACAGTCAAGGCAGCAGACGAAGCGACTGGATCAGCAGGAAGAACAAGTAGACCAGGATACACAGGGGCTCGATCAACAAGGGTAACGAGTGGACCGACATGAGCAGCCCTTGACCTGGCAGAGGGAGCAGGTGGGGCGACCAGAAAAGAATCTGGACCAGCGAAAGGAACCGGTAGGCTAGAACAAGCAGCGGCTAGGCTGCATGAAAGATCATGTGCAGGATGATGCAACAGGTGCGACAGCGCGTGCAAGCTTACCTACTGGGAGAACAGCCTACACCGAAGCTTAAGCCAGGGTGGAAGCCGGAGGGCTACGTCCAGGCTGGAGTCGAGCGGCACCAGGATCTAACGTACATGGAAAACTCATCAGTCAGTACTATGGGAGGCAAACTGAATCCTGGGACGTTTGTATTTTGCTAGGATCCACCTGACGACGCAAGAAGAACCTTGTATATCGGAAGCAGCAGAAGTTCGAGGGGACGACATCACGAGTGGAAAACCTGGTCCATTTCGAGATGCTGGCCACGAGTTTGAAGTGGTCATCACTGAAGATCCTGGGGCACCCCTCCGAGGAGAAGTGGCATTGCCACGAGATCTAAACTGACATTCTGCAGAAACGTTAGGGTGCCTCCCACTCGGACCAGGTCTTACGGGCGAAATTAAAATCTTTGGTCAGAAAATGAGGGGAGGTTCTACAGAAGCTCACGCAGGACTTGGAAGGGAAGGCATACAGGATGTACTCAACCCCACTTGCAAGCAGTGCGACAAGGAGGGCCGCTTGACAGCATGCCAAAGAGATTAAGAAAAGAATGCGTCTATTCACCTCGGTAAAACGCAACCCAGCAGCGGTAGAGATCGGGATCTGCGACCGTTTTAAACCTGCAATCATATGATCCATCTGCGTAGCTAGTTTTAACAGACAACCAAGGACTCCAGTTCAGCTGGAAACTATGTCGGTCTGATCTCGCAGTAATGCCTCGATCTGTAGCATCTGCGTAAAGGGTAAAGAGCGCCCGATACTGGCGGTCACTGCGTCTAACCAGGTATCTACGAGGCCAAATATGCTAAGGGATCCTACAACTGCACGCCGGTGAAGGGGCCAAGGAATATGCGGCTACCGACTATGGACACGGTCCACAGCTTTGATGGAGGATCTATGTATCTGGGGTTGGACTGCTGGATCCCCAGCAGGTGTCGGCGGGTCATGAAGACTTTAGACAGACACTTTTTTCCCTTGCCTCATCCACGTGTGGGCTGCTGGCAATGAACCTAGTTCCACACTGTCTCATACACAACACTTGACAACACATAACACACACACACACACACACATACATATATCTTTTTTTTTTCTATTTTTCTTACTATTCAACACTTCAAAGTTAAGGCAGTAAAACCATGAGATAATTCTCCGGAACCGATTCGGAGCGGCGCCACCGGTCGAGTGGGGTTGGCCGGATCCCAGCGCCCACTTGACCGTCATAATACGACTGGGATCCATCCCACTTCCACAGCTTTAGCTCCTGGACCTGGCTCTTCTCTTATCTAATTCTGCAACATTTGCGGCCTTTATGCTAACTTTCCCTCTGTTGCACACCACCTGTTTGCCTCCTCCCTTTATCCTCTTCTCCTTGAAATCAACTGTCCAAGGCTGATTCTCTTTTGCACTGTCACATCTCTAAGCATAATCTCTAACATCGTTTCCGCTCCATTGCTCGCCTCGTATAACATGAGTCTCCTAACTTGATGGCATTTGGCTCTAAATCTTTCTACCCTCTAATACCTGGCTTTTGTGTTTCGTTTATTTCATCCCCCGATTCCTCTCATGAAGGAGTCAGACCCTTACAAAACTCTCTCCCTTATTGAAGACAGTGATCTAAGAGGAGAAAAGAGAGCCAAGGCCGTACCGATATTCTAAAAAGGCGACAGAGAAGTAACCTTAAACTCTCAGTAACAAGAATAACGATATCATCTGTCCTCAGCACTGACACTAATCTGGGCACAGATTATACGGTCACTACTTCATCAACAAAAATTCTTTTTCAATTACAGTGTCCAGTTCCAGGAAATTCTTGACAAAATAAGGAATCCCTTGTCAGACGACACAAGTCTAAAACAAGACTCGCTCGCAAAGCACAGTGCTCACGATCACGTCTCTAAAGAATGCTCATGACCACATCCCGAAATTTATCATCGCCATGAGTGCCACAAGCGAGCCTGATCTACTTATTACTTTACAGAAGAGTTTTACAACATTTTTTTTATAAAAAAATCATTGATCTTCCCCCCAGGCACGCTTCCATATGACGTTTGAGATTGACTTTAATCATAAACAACGACTATTGATGAAAACAGTCAGTAACTCACTCACCAGGTTAGTCTGAATGTCAACAGGAATTCCAGTTCTTCTTCTTTATGAAATCTAGTTATGGAGCAGAAGTAATCAACATAAGTCGTCAGACTCCTCAACACCAGGTGGACAACTGTGCCTCATCAGAACATCTGTCTGTCCAGCAAGTAATCACAAGCCAGGCGAGTGAAGTGGCCCACCACGCCAGTGTCTGTACCTGGTAATTACTGCACCACGGCCGCGGCTGGTCTGGCCATCACCATAATTCAATACTGGCCAAATGGACTTGGCTGCGGTTCCTGCCAAGCCGCGTCGCTCCTGCCGCCCGGCTGGGCCCCGACCAGATACAATAAAGCAAATCAAAATCATAGTGAACGAAGCCAAGTAGACCTTAACCTTGCCTAACCACGCAGAACCAAGATAAGTAGATCCAACGTGAAATGAAGTGAGCCGAGATTATTCCTTTCTGCTCTACTGTAACCCATCAAATAAGTGATTGTGTAAAAGTTTAGAGATATATAACATATCTTGCTTTTCATGTCAGAAAATCCAAAATCCCGTTCCTTTGTGTTTCTGATCAGCACAGTTAGGCGTAGCAAATGCTCCACTTTCTGTTCATCTCACAGAGTTCGCCTTCGCTACTCTGAAAGTGTACTAATAGATTTCGTAAATGCAAAAATCAATTCTATTTTCGTGACGACTGCATCGTGAAGCAAATTCTAACTCTCATCATACCTCTTCCCCATGTACAACGTCTAAGGATTTCCATTTTGTTACGTAGTACGAAGTACGTTCGCCACCGCATTGCTTCTCCTTTGCTTCCTAGTGATGCCCTCCACTTCCCGTCTGATGCGGTCCGCCACACTGCCCGCTGCAGCTCGACCTCTCCGGGATTATTCTTCAGGACACACGTCACCGCTTTACTTCCTTTAGCCATGACACCAAGCATCAACTCACAAGCCAACTTCTCCTCTCCTGCCATCACCTTTCAGCGCCCGCGAAAATGACTTCCTTAAGGCCTGCTCCTTTCCAATTTACTCTCGCTTAGGCTGGCACTGTCTCTCATTCATTTCCTTCGTTCGTTCCATAAACTTTGCAATCGCTACATCCTTCAAGTCCCTACTCTCTCAGATGTAGTTTTCTTAGATCTCGATTGACTTTCATTTTTCCTTCTTTTCACAGCGACCGTCACCTCCCATGTCGCCCCCAACTCGTCTTGGCTTTCCTCAGAGCTAACCATGCCATCATGATCACTGCAAATGTGCAGCAATTCACTAACTGTCTTGACTACCTTCGTGGAACATATGTTCCGGCACCTGCACTTGCGCTCACACGAAGTCTTACCCTCTGCACTGTACCACGGAGTCCTCCAGCACCTGGCTTTAACCCCTTGTTACTCGGTGAAGCGTCGAGGTCATTCCTTCTTTGCATACGCTAAGACTTCACCACCTTGTAAGGGTTTATGAGTGGCAATCGCAGGTGTTCTAAGGAAGCACCGCTGCTGCTTCCTAGCATCACACAAAGTTGGGTCTCCATAGCGCAAGTCACTGACCAGTTAGGTTTCTGCGCAGTCTCATAACTTTTCCACAGTCGGCTTGAGGTCTACAAGGTTTGCAAAACACCATATGTCTTCATGTCGTATGGATTCTGTTGAAATTATTCATCTTTTATTAGAGACTTTGAATAACTTACTATACCAATAAAAATCCTGACCCCCCCACTTGCCGTCCTCAGCTCCCCATTTTCTTTCCCATTCTCCCTCGCTTTCTTGCAGTGAGGACTCGCCAACGAAAAATGGTCGAAACGAAACAATTTTCCTCCGAATAAAACTTCAGTGTGCATTCTTTTTTTTCTTTCTTTCTTTTTCACTCAGAAAGTCTATTGTCAGTATTGTACCTGCTGGCCTGGAGCAGAGCGTCGGCAACCTGAGGTCATGTATCATAAACTGCAACGTGACCAGTGTTAAGCCGGTGACCTGAGCCCAGGAGCAACGTGAACAAATGTTAAGCCGGGGAACGAGGTCACATACGCCACATAGGCTACACCTGAACTTGTAAGGCAGGCGGCATTAGGTCATATGCTGCAGCAATGGCAGCGGTGTGTCATCTAGTGAAAGTTGTCAAAAAAAGGTTCTTAAGCGAGAGACTATACAATGCATTTGTATATCTGCACAATGCAGCAGATGTTCTGTGGTACCGCTCACTTACTAGTTTTCTAAATGCTACAAATGGTTATGAACACTATAAACATTATCAGTGTCACTCACCAGACGAAGTTCTGTCCGTAATGAAGAACTGAAAGTTGTTGCGCAACTGACTAGTAACTCTTTCAGCTTAGACTATTGTCACCGTACGCTAAATTGGCACAGAAGCCACGCCTCTCTTCCATAGCTAAGTTAGCTGATTGGTTCATATATAGAGATCGTATCGCTATTCATTTTATCACACTGAGTGTGTTCACTGTTTATAATCGGACCTGCTCTTCTATATAAGACTTAAAAAATTGGGAACATAAGAATCTATATGATTTTAAGGCATGAGCACTCTAGAGAGGATGTTAGAAATGTTAAACATGTATCACAAACGGTCAAAGTCAAGGACAACATCTTTTCAAATGAAGCCTATTGATTATTTTCTTGTTTTATAGCAAATATAAACAAATACCTAGACGCTATCAATGAATAAAGAAAATCCAGCACTGACAGTCGGCTATATTCGAATATATATTTTGGGAGTAGGCATTATTCAAATACTTATTTTGGCAGGAGTGACCATCAGACTTCCACCATGGCTCAGGATTTTCTGTATTTATTAATAGCTCTCAGGTATTTGTTTCTCGCAACATCATCATCCATATATTGCTATAACAAATAACATTATTGAAAAACGGGCCTCTGTGTCATGTGTACTAACTAGGTCTTGAGAGAGGGAAAGATTACCTTCATATCGTCTGCCCTAAATGTAAACATTGGCAGTTACCGAGTTGTATATATTATATACATACAGCTTTTTACTTATAATATACATACCTTTAGATTACTTGGAAATGGGAACTCAGCAAAGCGTATGTAGCTTATATAATTTGTGGTTACCAAAGCGGTGACACCTGTCGACTGTTGCGAGATGACATCGGCTGGCGGGTGATGCGCTGAGATGATTGACATTCCCGCCTGCCGAGCGGTTGTTCCCCTGAACATTTTACCTCCCCTCCGCGTATGGTCTATATATCGAGTTTTGCTCGTTCCATAATGATATGGAATATATCTAGCCTATTCAAACCGTAGTTTACTGCCTATTGTGCTCTATGTTCGGTGTCATTTGTTTCTGTTTAGTTTATATTTGCTATAAAACAAGGAAATAATCAATAGGCTTCATTTGAAAAGATGTCCTTGACTTTGACCGTTTGTGATACATGTTTAACATTTCTAACATCCTCTCTAGAGTGCTAATGCCTTAAAATCATATAGATTCTTATGTTCCCAATTTTTAACATTATTATACAGAAGAACAGGTCCGATTATAAACAGTGAACACACTTAGTGTGATAAAATGGATAGCGACACGAACATGGTATATGAACCAATCAGCTACCTTAGCCATGGAAAAGGGGCATGGCTTCTGTGCCAATTTAGCGTTCGGTAACTATAGTGGATCTGACGCTAAGACTGGGACAAACACCTGGTACAGCGGCTGCCTGAATGATGATGGAAAAAGACAGTTCCTGGCGACCTATTTTTTTTTTAATGTTAGCCGAGACTAAATGGGCATTTGAACGCCTAAATGAAGGCCGCTTCAGATATATATACATATATATATATATATATATATATATATATATATAGATATATATATATATATATATATATATATATATATCTATATATATATATATATATATATATAATGAGCCAGGTATCCAATTTATCAACCAGCCCCTAAGGATGGATGAACAACTGAGCTGACTATGGACCTCCTGCCGCGACCGAAATTCGAACCTATGTCAACTCGACCCTGGGTGGCCCCTGAATGCGTTACGGTGAGCAACGCTAACTGCTGCTCCATGGAAGTCCATAGGTATAAGTAACTCGTGAAAGTATCGACCTTAGCCATAAATATTGCTCACTGATAGTTCTTACGTGATAATATTTTGTTATCTTTGTTTACTGGCAGCAAGGAATGCAAAAAGCAAATCTCAAAGAAATTTCACCAGTGGTACCGTGTAGGGAAATGATTTACATATTGTTGATAAAGTTTGATCTAATATCCCAGACTGGATCTTAGCATGTGTTAACATATTAGCTGGACATGCCCCCGAGGAATAACTTCCTCACTTATGTAAACTGAAATTCTGGCAGTGTGGGTTAAGGTCTGGCACTCCGATGAACCAACTGGCGATGGTGTGTAAGCCAAGCCTGGTGTACTGCTGGCCCTGACTTGTGTCTGTACTCGACTCCTTCCGTCGCTTGTGAGGTCCCTGGGCGCTAGAGGAACCCAGTTGAACATATATACCTGGAGGCAGGTACTGAATGATGCCATGATCCGATGTTTACGAAAGTTACATGTATTCATATAAGTCCAGAGTAAGTGACATGGCCTTCAGGATGTCCCCGTCACATCTGGCTTTATATGGCAGGTGTCCCAGAACCGTCTCACCTCACCATCCTGAGTAACATGACTCTCACATCCATGCACAGCAAATGGTACTTTCTCTGCCATTAATGAAAAAAAAGAAAACTTTCTCAATAGACACAAGTCCGATGTTTACTACTACTTCGTTCTCTCCGCTCTCCTCTCTTTTGTCACCTACATCCACACGTCTGCCTGATGCAAAGCTCTCAGCGCCTGGCGTTTTCCAGCAGCAACAACCGTTTCAGGTCTCTCTTTCTTTTGTTTTCCAGGTAATACCTTGCAGCCACCGCCTTGTAGCTCCTGATAATTCTCTTGGCTTCCACGAGTTCCGTCGCCTGTTGTATTGCCAACCAGCCGCGTTCCAGGAATTTAGATGAAGGAATATATTCCAGAGTTCCTGGAATCGACACGAAATAGTATATTCCAGAACAACATGATTCCAGTCGACGTCAAACTATTCCAGGCCCTGGCGAAGGTTCGTGCAGTCTATTGACGTCTTCAGCCAGGCTCCCAGTACCAAGGACCCCGGAAAATGAATACACACACACGGATATATCGTCCTTGACATCGTGTTAAGTGGCTAGAAGAACCATTCCAACATCTCCTCCGGAAGCAGGTCCTCTCCCTATTCGTGGGCATGCTCTCCCCTTATTCCCTGTCAGTATCCACATGCTCTTACTCCCCACGATCTCACCACACGCGAGTAAAGACTTGGTCCATATATACAACGTTCAAAGACGGGACAAAACGAGAATAAAACTCGCTCACCGTCACAAAGAAACGGTAATCACACAATGATAGATTTTAGAAGTGATTCTGTTAAAAATAATTAACAGAGAAAATGTTTGTGGCTGAATTAAATAAATAAGAAAAAAAAAGAAGTAAATGAAATACACTTAAGTATAATAAAAAGTCTATATTGCTAAAAAGCAACTGAGCAAACAGTCATCTCTGCAGCGGTTAAATTTATGAATTTTTCTCTATGATTAGATTTTTCTTTCTTGGCTGTGAACGTTTGAGAGCTTGAGGAAGTGAACAGAACTAAAATGGAATTCTGAGCTGAGACTGAGAATTATGACTATGTCTGGTATAAGGCAAGGGCCAAGCTAGACAAGAATTCTAGAGCAGATGTGGAGTTAAGGAAGATAAATAATCAAGACCATACAACTGTGGTTAGATCTGTTGGAAGGAGAATGTATGAAGGGGACCACGACGGCTTTCAGTAAGGAGAAAAGATCATAGAACTAGAGAATGAATCAACTGAGATACCGAGAAAGAGAAATTGTTATCAATAACAGAAAAGGATCAGAAGCAACATCGAATGGATGAGAACATCAAGAAACTGAGGAATTAAATCAAAGATCAAGAAAACTGTCATCAGTTGGAAAAGAAAATTAGGAACCTAAAGAATATAATCGATCATAATTAACACAAACTCTAAAATGACTGAAGCAATTCAGAAGTAAAATAACATTGAGGGAGAAGGTGCATCTAGAGGAAAAGGTCAGAAGGATCTTTTCGGATGTCCCTGAAATAGATAAACAAAAGGAAATGTTCATAACACAGGGACCAGGGACTCTTGAAAATAGGGGATAGAAACAGGTGCAAAGTCTGGGAACGAATGACGAAAACAGAGGGTGTTGATAGATGCCACAGAACAGAGATCCGGGAACACTCAAACAGGGGTACATAGTAAGTTCTTAACAGAAACTATAGTGAGGGTAATATTCACTTTTAGAGACAAAATAGTCTTGGACTTATGTGGACAATCTGATGGAAAGATAAAAGAAATGCAGAGTATTCAGGATCAGCGTTTGGTGGCGAAAATGGAGATTTTAGAAAAATTCAGAGACGTGGAGGTTGATGAGGCAACGGTGTAGGACCCAGCCGACACCAAAATCCAGAATGATGGTGAAACGAGAACAAGATAGACGTTAGTCACTAATAATTTTTTGGCCTGGAAGAAGACCATATTCTGTCCGAAGAGGAAAGGGTGGAGTCAGGAGGGGTAAGATTAAAGGACCAGTTGAGGCCGCAGACGTGACAGGTGCAATTTCGGTGAGATGAAAGTTAGAGAATCGGGGGACATAGTGAAGACATCAAGGGACCCTAAAGGTAGAGCTTTGTTGGCAGAGGGTACTTAGGCAGGCTGAGAAACTGGCGAGGAAGGAGGAATTCAGAAGAGCATTCAACAGATCGAGGGATAGACGATAAGAAAAGTAAGGCGGTAATAATGAGACGGCCGAGAACGGGACACATCAAAAAGGGGTTGGAGAGCAAACCAGACCTGCAGCTACCTCTCAAAACAAGAGGTCAAGAGTGCTCGGCGATGCGGAAGTCACACTGAAAATGACATACACAAATGCGGACGGACTGGTGGCGAATGAAATGAAAAGGTTTAAGGAATGAGTTAGGGAAAATAAACCTGATGCTCTCGCTGGAGTGGGAACAAAATTCACTGTATAGTTAAGACCTAACCTAGTATGTCTAGAGGACTACATATTAATATGGATGGAAAAATGAAAGATTAAGGATGAGGAGGTACTGGTTCTCTTGACAAGGGACAATATTAAGTTTCTTGTAAATTTAAACGGATGCTACACTCAACCAGTACATAACGGGAGGAGTGATTGTATAAGAGTTGCATGGTGGTGTTGACAGTTCATGACCATTGAAAGAATTTCAGTGAACCAGAACTAATATGCAATGATGTCAGTGGAGGAACAATCAGGATTGCATATGAAGGAGCGAGACGTGAACTGCTCCGAGATAGTAAAGTTTTACTAATAAGGGATATCTGTTATAGTCAGATAGACTGGGAGACAAAAGTTCTTAAAGCATATACAGGTTATCTTCCTCTATCAGTAAATCAATGAATACACGAAACTCTGGAGAGGAGATGTACCATCATTAAGCAATCTTGTCTTGAGAATATTAGATATACATTAACTGGATAACGTGACCATGCAATGCTTGACTTGACTGCGTTGTAAACGAAGATGGGATTAGTGAAACGAAAAAGAAAATCATTGAGGAAACTAGACTGAATGATGAGATATTATCGTGGCAACTACATAGTGCTCAAGAATTTCCTTGGGAACTTAAACTGGGATATGAAGATCTGTAGCCATAATTTATATCGTAAGTCGTTTTCCTCATTTGCCTTTCGTTTATGAAAGTTCCTGTGAAAATTACGATGAAGCAGGAACATTGGTACATTTAGCTACAAATACATGTATGATGGTAAAGCTTAAAAGCGGAGAGATGCTGTTCATGAAAAAATGTCAAAAACCAAGAGAGTTTCGGGATGTATAGTAGAGATAAAGGCAGCACTACAGCCAGGAAATATCTGAAGAGTGTGAGAGATCAAGGAAAATGCATAGCAGGATAACAAAGGAGGAATAGTGAAACTTTGAGAACAATATCATAGTCAAAACAGATGATAATCCAAAATGTTTCATAAATTCATCACGAGATGAGGAACAAGTTCGAAAGTGTTTACACAGTGGAAGACCCTACAGCCCCAACACCACTGAGATGCGATGAAGGGGAGGGCTTGAACAACAGTGGATTTACAGACAAAACATAAACAGACCACTAAAGGATCTTGACCCATATGAAGCTTATGATCTTGCCAAGTTCTTCCATAAGTGCTGGAGAAGTGTACAGGTGCTCTGACAGGCTACTTGAATACCATTCAGTGTGTCGATGGATGAATATAACAAACCAAGGGGGTGAAAATGGGTAAATGCAGTACTGAGAGAGAGATGCTGCGCTGAATACAGACTAGTCTCGGAAACAAGCTTGGTATATAATTCAATGCAAAAGATACTCGAAATGCAAATGGTTGGTTATTTGCAAAAGAGAAACTACATAAGTGAAAAACAACCCGGATTTAGGGAAAAGAGGTCACGCCTACAAATTATCTTAAGACTTACGAAAGAGTAAACCCCGTTTAATACAGACGAGGGACGGGTGGATTGTGCGGGTCTGCCAAAAAGAATTTGACTCTGCACCCACAAACGAGGTTGGTACAGAGCTAGATCTGTAGGCATGGACGGAAAATTTCCATTACGTTAGTAAAAATGGACGCATTTCAGGGGTGCCTTCTCGAAATGGGTTGAAGTCATCAGCGGTATGCCATAGGGATCGGTCTTGATCTACGTAAATGACTTGCCTGAAGGACTAAACATATTCCCGAATATAAGGATGGGACACAGTGAAAGAAGGTCTTATCAAAACAGGTATTATATAACACGAGATAACTGCAAGAATCTGCGTATGGGAGGGACTTAAGAATCTATAATATACCTAACCGTGTCAGTAGATCCCCATCTCAGGAATGTTATGAGAGAAAAACTGTTGCTGGCAAATGTTAGAATCGCATTCAAGTATATGGATAAGGAAATAAAAAATCTGTTCACGCTGCATACTGGGGAGAACTTGATTATACTTCTCACGTTCGGTCACCCCACTTAAAGAAGAGAAAAGAACTAATAGAAAAGGTGCAAAAAAAAAAAAAAGGAACAAAATATGGTATAAAAATTCAGAAAACAGAATTATAATAGGAGGTTAAAAACCTCTATGGAGGAGGGAAGAGTAAAAGTGAATTGATCATGCCTTAAGTTTTTCAGCAAGACTGATGATGCGAACAGTTCTTCGCACGATATAATGACTGAACAACCAAAGGCTCTTACACGAAGCTGAGCAAGAAACTTGTTAGAGATGATGTTAAAAGTACATATTATTGCACGAGAGTTGTGGATAAATGGAATAAACTAAGTAATGAAACTGAAAGCTGACATTTGACAAATTCAATAAGTTGTATAGTAGGAAAGGAAGTACAAGAGATGAGGCCCCACGAGTGCAGAACTCCTTCGCCGTACAGTATAAATAGGTAATTACACACGTAATGGATGCGTCTGCACCTATTGTTTGGAGACAAGATTACGAGGGAGCAACTCACCCCATACACCTACAGCGCTAGTAAAGGGAGGGACAAGTACTCGTAGAGGCCCCGGAGGTGGTTTAATGACCAGAAATTTTGAGATTCGTGGCAAAAGGAAAGGAAATAGAAAAGGTGTGTCTCTGTGAATAAGCGAACATAGAGCCATATAACAAGAGCTGCCAAGTATACAGATTATCACTTTAATTATTGTAGATAAAAGAAGTTCGGACGAAGTAAATATTCAGTAATCAAAATAGGTAAACAGGTAAAGTAGACAAGTTTCTGCAAAACTCTATCAACATCTAGGAGGTCAACGCTATATCAACAAGAAATAAGAACTATATATTGGCACTGGTAACTGAGCTACCTACGTCTGATCCAACAAGTGATTTCGTTCTAAAAGTGGTACTTTTAAAGTCTGAGCTCCATTCCCTTGTCTGTGAACATGCCAGGATATTTTGAGCAGTCAGCACGGACTATACTGTCTGCATCTAGGATTAGAATAACCGTTCGCCTATGTATCAGAGCAGAGAAAGTTTGAGTATTCAGAGAGCTAATTTAGACAGAAATTCTCAGATGCAACCACCATAGAGGGAAAGCATAGAATATCAAATGGTAAGGTATCTCTTTAAAAATGCTTGGGGAGATCATGGTATTGCAACAACAACAAAAAAAAAAATGTAAAACCTGGAGGATAAAGTAAAGGAACACGGGAGGAAAAACACGAGTTTATAAAATTCATGGAGCTAACGACCAATGTAAAGGTATATGACTGCAAAACAAACAGTGATCGAGGAAAACCCATGGCCAAAATTGTGTGGAAGAAAATTGGGCTTATTCAGGAGGGAGAGTGATAGATGAAGTAAGGAAAATAACCATTACTCAGGGATCAGAGAATATGGGAGAAATTGGGGAATAAAGTTTGGGGCTGAGGAAGAAGAACCCAGGGCAGCAGAAGCAGAGAGGGAGCGGGGATCAGGGGACACTATATCTAGAGGACGAGGTGACTTAATGGATGGAGCGACAAAGAGGGCAATAAACCCTACTAGAGACAACAATCAGGGTAACCCATAAGAAGTGCAGAGTACCCAGTATAAACGTAAAGGGTTGATAAATGAGGACTCAAAATGAACTGGGTGTCAAGGAGATGGACGAACCAGAACTGCAAGGGTTCGTTGACAGGTGGGCTGCAACAGAACTAGGAGAGATGGTGCAGCGTGTGGTCGAGACTGAGGTCGTTGATAATTTTCGGGCCAGAAGATCTGAACCACCTTAAGAATGAAGAGCAGTGAAGGAAAAAGAACTTACTGAGAAACTGCGAGGTCTGGACATACTAACTGCAATTTCAGAAGTAAAGAAATCTAAAAGAGATGACAGATACAGTCAGAATGTAAATGGATGTCCCATAAAGATTTACCTTCAGTATAGAGCAGTAGAGCCAGAAGGTGCTAGAACAGGCTAGGAAACTTGCTGACAATGAGAAATCTAGCAGTGCATGCGTCAGAGTCGATAGATCAATGAAGGATCTTGTAAGGATTCATGAGTACAGTCAAAGGGCAAACAGCGGTAAGCGTCAAAAGAGGCTTGAAAGCAAGAGTCGCATTGCTAACTCCGGTAACCAGAAATACCAGAGAGCGTGAGGGAAAAATTGAAGGTTATGAATACGGACACAGGTAAGTTATTAATATGTGGAAAGAAACTGAAGTTAAAGGAGCGAATCAAGGAAAAAAAAAAAAAGGGCAATGTTGGAGTTCTGGAGATATAATCTACAAAAGGTATGATATCAGTACTAATTCTTTTGAAAAGGTTACTGACAACAAGGAGGGAAACTGAAAATAAAGGGGGAAGGAGATTGGCTGTCTTGATAAAGGATATCATTAATTTTCAGGATGTAGTGACAGATGGTCCATTCAAGCAGTATAAAACGTGAAAAAATATTTATGGAAAAAACTTACAGAATGGTGTTGAGTGAACACAGTTCTCTAAAGAACTGCAGTGAAGCAGAACAAATACTCAATAGAAACCGTGAAGGAACAATCAAGATGGTTGAGGAGGAAGTCAGTTACGCATTCCTCAAAGCTGGGAAAGTCCTATTTATGGGAGATTTTCATTATAACGAAATGGAGAGGAAGACGTAGATTCGTAAGGAAAGAGTCAAGGAAATTCAATTCCTCAGATTGCTTACAAGAAAATTTACTTTTTCAGTATGTTACTTAGCACATGAGAATCACAGGTATAGACAGATCATCAGTACTAGATCTCATTTTCCTTCAAATAACATGGAAATTAAAGATACGTGAAATGATGTATCAACTGCTAAAAGTGATCATATAATGCTTAAGTTTGACTACTTGGTAAATGATGACATAAAAAGTGGGTAAAAGTGGATACTAAACTCAGAGTGAATATAATTGTGTAAACTGCTCAAAGGTAAACAATTTCTTTGAGAGTACAGATTAGGAAATGGAATTCCTTAGTTAAGATACTGACTACTGGTATGGATGGGTCCGTGAAAACTACTTTGAAGGATTTAGAACATGGGTACCTATGGTTTCAAGTACTGAAGGATATTTAGAGAATAGAGAGTATATGGTTTGATAAAAGAAAAAATATTAGAAAGAAAAAAAATCTTAGGGATGCGTTATTTTGAGTCTTTGGAGACACAACAGCTAACTAGCACATGAAAAGTATAAGGAAGCAAGGAATGAGTATAGCAAGATAAGGAACGAGGAACAGAGAAACATGGAACAATTTCTGTTTGTTTGGGACGGGGGAGGGAGGGGGTCCAATGGAACGGGAGAGAGGGGCAGGGGGCAAGATCTTCCACAGCTTTATCGGGAGTAAAACTGTGGGTTAAGAAGCAGTACATCAGACAAAGGGATTTGGAAGCAGGGACTGTAAAAAATAACAAGAGAATAACGCAGTAAAGGATACTATATCTCTGACACGAAAGAGAAAGGATGGGGAAGAGAGTGCAGAAAGCATTTCAACAAATGATAATGATATAGACTGCTACAAGAATCTTGATCCACATTAGACATACTGTACTGAGTAAGTCTTTCCATACATTCTACAAGCGTTTGAGGAGAAACCAGACAAGCCACTTGAAGTACTGTACCAGAAACTGCTAGTGGACGGTGTACGCCAAGATAGTGGAGCAATGAATGTCATACCTAGCTTTAAAAGAGGATATCGAGAAATTGCCTTGAATTGTAAGTTAGTTTCTAGAACGAGTTCCAACTGCAAAAGACAGTAAAGATACTCCGAAAGCAAATGGGAGATTGCTTGCAAAGGAGAGACTATCTAAGTTGGAGACTAAACATGTTCAGGGTAAGGGGGTTGTGCGGAGCAGATCTCAGACTTCTAAAAAAGAGTGAACTTCGTTTTAGAAAAGGGAGATGGATGGGTGGATTGTGCGTTCTTGGGCTGTTAGAAGGCGTTTGATACTGAACCACACAGGAATATAGTTAAAGCTGGATGTCCAGTCTGGCATGAAGGTGAGACTATTTAATGGATATAAACTGTCTGGCGCATATCAGAGGAGTCTTCTCGAAATAGGTTAAGTTTACAAATGGGGCGCCGCAAGGTTCGGTCCTGCGATCACTGCTCATCATGATCTAGGTCAATAACCTGCCAGAAGGAACAGAGTTATGCATAAATATTTGGCAAATACTGATAACATCTTGGGCTAAGAAAGAAAAATGACGAGAACCGTATTAACTTACAAGGGGACCTAGACACGCTCTAAGGTTGGTCGGATACATGCCTAACGAAATTCAACCCACGTAAATGCAAAGTCATAAGGATGGGACACAGTGAAAAAGGACTTCGATGTAGATATGCTTCAGCAGAAAACAAGCTACAGAAATCTGTGGGCGGGAGAGACTTAGGAGTTGACACTCTCCTCACCTGTTGCCGGGACATCAAGTCACAGGAGAAATGTAAAGGAGACAACCTTTTTATAAGCAAATATTAGCATTACTTCTACGTATATGGATAAGGAATGATCAGCAAGCTATTCACAAAGTATAAAAGATCCAGTTTGCAATATGCTTCTCGTTTGCACAAGGGACTAATAAAGATCGAGTGGAAAGCAGAGAAAAAAGTTTCCGAAATAAGAGTTGAATTACTGTGGTGAGTTGGACTAGCGTTGTCCAAACTGGGGTACGTGTACCCCTGGGGGTACGCAGCATTGTTCAAAAGGGTACGTGAGAAGATAATGATTTTTTTTTTCAGACTGTATATCATACAGGTCATATGGTATTTTGGATCAGTAACTTTACTGAGCATGTGTATGTGTACATGGGAGATTGTTTAAGAATGTAGAGTAATTGAATAACCATAACACTTACGCAATTTCCAACTTAAGTGAATGACAAGTGAACAGAGTAAGAATTAAAATGAAGGAGATAGAATTTGAGGGGAGATGGGAGTTGGGGGGAGGGAGAGGAAGGGACAGGCCACGTACGGGAACATTGCGGAACTCCTCGCTCGAGTCACTCTTGCTCAGTTTCGCTTTCGGAGTGAAAGTGTGAACATCCCTTCAAATTCATATGTAAGCTTACAGACACAGTTATTTCTTTAACAGCAAGAAATATTGGTAGATGTTTAAAAGTGATAGCTGTTGCAGACGCAGCAGCAATGCAAGTGAAGGAAATAAAGCAGCTGTAAAGAAAAAGAAAATAGACCTACCTAAATATCGGCAATACAAAGGAGATTATGTGCTTTTTGGATTTACTTCTATGAATTCTAATCCTCCGGAAGCTTTGTGCTTCTTTTGTTGGGAGAGACTGGCCAACAGTAGTACGAAACCAGCTCACCTCCAACGTCCTTAACACAAAACATCAGTGTCAAATTGGTAAACCGGAGGAATTTTTTAAAAGAAAACTGTCTGATTTTAAGTGTTCCCAGACAACAATTAAGAAAGCCTCCGCAACATCAAGTAAAGCTCTGGAAGCATCCTTAGCTGTATCTTTATTAGTTGCTAAAGCTAAAAAGCCATTCAATTTAGCTGAAGAACTGATATTGCCAGCTGCAGTTGTGATGATTGAAAAAATGCTAGATAGAAAGGCAGCTTACCAGCTGTTCCTTTGTCACACCAAACTGTTTCTCGAAGGTTAAAGGAAATGAGTACAGATATTATTGATCAAGTTGTGAATAAGCTGAAAACAAGCCAGTCTTTTTCACTTCGACTTGACGAATCGCCTGACGTCTATGGACAGGCTTAACTTGCCTCATTTGTGAGTTACACTGATGGAGATGATATAAATGAACATGTACTTTTTGCAAAAAATTTGAACACACAACTGGGGAAGCCATTTTCAATGTCATTCATCAGTCTTTCTCTGAACAAGGGCTTAGTTGGACATCTTGCATTATCGTATGTACAGACGATACTGCACCCATGACTGGGAAAGAGAACGGACTCGTTGTATAGATTAAGGAAAATCATAATGTGGAGTGGACTCATTGCATCATACACAGAAAATCATTAGCATAAGAAAAAATGAGTTCAGAGTTGAATAATAGCATCAAAGTAATCAACTATATAAAGTTAAGGCCACTTCATGCTCGCCTGTTTCACAGACTGCGAAAGCATAGGGTTTGAGCACACAGAGATATTACTGCACACACAAGTGCGCTGGCTGTCGAGAGGGAGGTCACTCGCCAGGTTGTTCGAGTTGTGCGATGAGGTAGGCTCCTTTTTATCAGAACATGGATCTCCTTTTGCCACATTTTTTTAAAACACCACTTGGCTTGCACAACTGGCATTTCTTGCAGAAATATATAGCAAATTGAATAAGTTAACTTTGTCTTTGCAGGGCAATGATACAAACATTCTTAACTTCTATGATAAAGTTGGTGGTTTTCAAAGGAAAAGAGTGTTGTGGAAGGAGATATGCTCCTCTGTTAGATGCTTATTTTTCCAGTAACAATGATGAGGGAGAGACTGTGAAATCAGTTATCGTAGAACATTTGACCAACCTTATCTCTGCTATTAAATCTAACTTTCCTGACATATATGAGAGATCTGTACAGCTGGATTGGGTTAGAAATCCATTCCTCCTATCTGAAAATAATATGAAGAAGCTTCTTATTTGCCTTCAGGAATTACTGTTAGAAGCGTGTTCAGCCCGTGGCCTCAAAATGATACTTGAAAGCTCAATCCTCGCACGGTTTTGGAGCTGTGTAAAGGAGCACCCTGACCTAGGAAAGAAGGCTTTGGAAAACCTTCTGCCCTTAGGGTCTACCTACCTTTGTGAAGCATCTTTCTTTGCAATGAGCGTTATCAACTCAAAACACAGAAACAAACTAAATATAAACCTGGAACAAATTCTAATCGCTGCAGTTGCCTCTCTACCGCCCAGAATGGCAAAAATCATAGGTGAACATCAACCATGCATTTCACATTGAGTCGTTAGTAATCTTCAAGCATTTTTATGTTATTTTGTTCGTCTTTTTCCTTTAGTATACCGAATGATATATTAGTCTCCAGTACTCAAATTAGGCTAACTTTTGATTATAATTTGCACTGTCCTTCCCAATACTAAATTTAATCAGTCGTGGGAATACTTAGTGGCAGAAGATAACAAGGGGTACAATAGGCAAAAAAAATTTGGACAACATTGGGTTAGACTATGAAAAAAGAGAGGAGTAAAGGAAGACCTGATAACATCCTTCAAGTTTCTGAACTAGTTTGATGATATTGGCAGTGAACAGATCTTTGAAAGGTCCTAACGCAGAGCAACCAGAGGTCATAACAGGAAAATGCCAAAAAAAAAAAAAATCGTGTTACAGATGTATCAAAGTACTTAATAGTATCAGGTTACTGGGTGAATGGAATGAGCTAAGCTGTGAAACTGAATGCCGACAGTAACAAAAAGTTTAAACACTTGTGTGATAGTACAGACAGTTCAAGAGTTAGGGCCCCACGAGTGTATATACAACTCCTTCCCTGTACTGTAAAATTAAGTAACTACAAAGGAAAAACTCATTGCAGAGAAGTAACTACCTAAGTAAGAGGCAACACGGGTTCAGAGAAAAGAGGTCATGGGTAACAAATCTTTCAGGTTCTTGTGAGAGTGAGGTTTCAAATTAAACGGAAGGATAGGTTGATTGTGTGTTCTTTGGACTGCCAGAGGGCATTGGACAGTCTCGCACAAGAGGCTAGTAAAGAAATTGTATTTTCAGACAGACACAAGGGGGGTGGGAAGATTCCGTCGGTGATTGAAATATCAGCGGAAGGGAACAAAGGACACATGTGGGAAGAGCCTTTTCTAAGTGGGGTGAGTTTACTGATGGGGTGCTGCAGGGCTCAGTCTTTGGTCCGTTGATATACCTGATCTGTGTCAATGATTCGCCAGAAGGACTGTATACTTGAATATATATGCGAATAATGGTGAGGTCACAAGAAAAGTATGAATAAGTGAGGACTGCCAACTTACAGAGGGACTGATACATGGTTGATGAAGTTCATCCTAAGCAAATTCAAAGTAATGAAGCTGGCACACACTATAAAACGGCCTCCATATGACTTTAATCAGTAAGAAATGATATTACAAAAATATGTGCGAGACAGGGACTTGAGAGTCAAATATGCATCCAACCAATTGTCAGTACCTGAAGTTAAGAGAATAAATAAGGAGTTAGAACGTTTTCTAATCAATGTTAACATTGGGGATAAAGATGTGTTTAATACACTCACTACTGTCTTGGAATATGCATCTGAAAGAGAAAGTCTAAAGGGAGGCAGTAATGATGGAATCTTATATCAAGGCTGAGTTATAGGAAGAGGGTTAGAGGCTTTAGATATTCTCACTTTGGAAAAGAGAATAATGGATGACTTGATTACTGCTTCAAGTTTCTGAATCCATTGACTATGTCGGTAGTGAGCAGTTCTCTGAGAGATGCAGAGAAAGGACAACAAGAGAAAATAACGAGAAACTAGGTAGAAGAAAATATAAAGAAGTACTTTATGGTGTCACAGTTGTGGCCGAAAGGAATGAGACAAGCGATGAAACTATGAGTGCTGACGGTATACAGAAGTTTAAAAAGTTTTGTGATAACAAGAAACTTCACGAGATGGAGCTCCTCCCTGTACTGAGCAAACAGGTATTAACAAATAAGTAATCACACCCATAAACACACACTATACGCTCTTACTTTCCATGGACTCATTCTACACAACCTTACACAAGTATATACTATGCTCTCACCCTCCGAGGAGTCATGCTACACACATACACACTCACACACTCTACAAGCTGGAACACTTCGTCACGTACAAGCTCTCGAGGACTTCACTCCCCAACGCCTCAATGTTGTTTTTACCCAACGTTCACCTCAACTTTCTCTTCGTGTTGGCTAGCCACAGGATTCTTCAATGGTAATTCCCAGGCTCTCACACAAGAACTAACCCACTTTCCAACACACAGACGCTCACACAAGGGTGAACACACACACACAAAAATCCCCTCTCACGAGTACTGGTGTGGTAGCTGTCTTTATGACAACCTTGAAACTCGTGTCTTGTTCCCTTCGACTGCTCTATTCCCTGTCATTTACCAGACTCCTCCCTCGAGACACCCTTACATCGGGCGTGCTCTCAGGAGCCTAGGATCCCTCCCTTCCCTCTTCTCGCAACTCCAGAGCACCCATTTCCCTTCCCCATCTACCGCTCACCAACTCTTTCAAATCTAACCCTAAATTCCCTTTCTCTATCCACTAATCCCGAATCTCCCTATTCTACCTCATTTTCTTCTTTTCTCTCTTTATCTTTTAGAAAGTAGCTACGGCAGTCGACCCCGTCTGGTTGGTTATGCACCTAAAGGCGCCGTTAATGTTCATTTTCTCTCCTGTCCTTGCCAGGAAGCCGCCGCCCTCCAACAGTGACCTGGTAGGAGGGTCAGCCTCCCTCGGGGACATGCTTGATTTGTTAAGCGGGTCAGTCTCATCTCCAGAACGTATTAGGGCATGCTTCCCCTCAGAAAGGTGTTAGGATGGCCGGCCTCCCCTCAAGGCCGTGTTAGGAGGATCATTCTCCCCTTGGAGACGTGATAGAAGGCCAGCCTTCCCTCGGAGACGTGTTCGGAGGGCAGACTGTCCTCGAGGGCATGTTAGGAGGGCCCGTCTCCCTCGAGAACATGATTGGGAGGGGGGGGGGCCTAGCCTTCCTTCAAGGACATGTTAGGAGGGCAAGCCTACCTTCGAGGGCGTTACAAGGGCGAGCCTAACCACGGAGACGTGTCCTGGAGCCAGACTCTCCTCGAGAACTTGTCAGAGGGGTCAGTCTCCGCTCGGGGACGCGTGAGGAAGGCCAATCTCTCCTCGATGTCGTGTTAGGAAGACTCCTCCTTTCCTTGTGGAACATGTTAGGAGGGTCAAAATCACCTCGGGGTCGTATTAAGAGGACTAGTTTCCCGTCGGGGAGGTGTAAGAGAGGCAAGCTTATCCTGGGGGATGTGTTAGTAAGGCAAACCTTTCCTTGTGACGTGTTCGGAGAGCCATGTGTCTTTCCTGAAGTACGTAAGGGCTATTCATCTGTAAGTGGCTTGTTCCGAGGACCATCGTTCTGTAGGCCATTCCTTCAACAGTTACAACTTATAATACTATCTTTTCAGTAGTGACTTGCTATAGGCCATCATGACTCAGTGATGTAAGTGATGATATATTACTCTTACTGACTTGCACTGGGGACATACCTCCCTCAATGGCGTGTTGGGCTCATGCATCCTTAACGATGTGCTTAGGCACATCCTTTCCCCAGTTACTAGTATGGCTGCATCCTTTTCTCAGTGACGTGCTATATGGCCATTCTTGACCTCAGGTGTGAGATATGTGGCCATCCTTCACCTCAGGTATGTGCTATAGGGCATCCTTCCCTTAGAGATGGTCTTTGAGGCCATAGTTCATTTAATGACGGCTTCTAAGGCATTACTTCCCTTAGTGGTGGCTACTGAAGCCATACTTTCCTTAATGACGATTTCTGAGGCCAATATTCCCTTAGTGACGACGTCTGAGGCCTTCCTTTCCCTAGTAACCTCTGAGGTTGTCCTTTATTCTAGTGACGACTACCATCCTTCCTTTACGGACGACTTATGGGGGCATCTCCCCCTTAGTGACGACCTCCGAGGCCCTCCTCTTTCTTGGTGAAGGATGCCCCTGGGGCCATCCTTACAATGGTGACGACCTGTGGTGCTATCCCCCCCTCCCCCCTTGGTAACGACCTCTGGCGTCAGCTTTCCCAGAGACGCGTTCTATCCCAATATTTTATTAAGATGTTTCGGGCACCGTCCTCCCCTCAAAACGTGTTCTGGGTCGCTTTCTCCTTATTGTGATGAATTCTGGGGACCACCTCCCCTTAATGAAGTGTCTTGGGTTTACTCACACGTTACGGACGTGCTGGTTGGTTGGTTGGTTATTTGGACTTAATACTTTTCAACTGCCGAGGTCGTTTGATCAAGTTATGACGGCCACCCTAAAAGATAGCTAACGCCTTAAGGTATTCAAGACAATTCTCGCCATGTATATTGTCGCTGACGGACGTAGTTAGAGCGTTCGGTACGACTTCAAGTAAAGAGAAAAATGTCCCTTTAATAACCTTAACTTCATTCTTTATGGTGTCATTTCTGTGTGGTAGGTACTTTCACCAGTTCACCAGAATGCAACTACCGGCCAAAGTCACTTCGTCAGGGTATTGTCTCATCTCCTCCAGTGATACATCCAACCCTCATGTCAAAGAAGACAGTGCTCAGTTATGATAATTGTCAAGTGTATCTATCATATCATGTATCTTGTAATAAACTGACCATGCAACTCAGTTTTGTCTTCCACGACAGAGTCTTGTTTCCATTCTTCTTTCCTAATGACTTACACCCTCTCCTTTTTTAATTTCTCCTTTTATCCTCCTCTGTTTATAATGTCTCCTTCTTATCATAGCGTCGCCTGTTTTCCTTGATCCTTCTCCTCTGCTCCCGCGTGATGGCTATCCTAGCGTGACTGAGGTTCTGCTTCCCCAGCCAACCTCCTCCGCCTATGTTGGTCTTCCCTCGATTTCCCTTTTTCACCCTCCCATGTCCACCTTCTCATTATCTTTCTTTGGTTCCAGTGGCTTATTCTAAGCCTACTTTTTTGAAAGCATTGTCATTGCTGACTCCTCTTTCATTGGTTCCATCATCTTGATTCTTTTTGGTTCCACTATTACTGCTGCCTTCCTTTTTTATTTTTTTGCTTTTGTCGCGTCATTTCCCAGTGACACTGCTCAGATGTCCTACATGATGTCCATTATAGAAACCTGGCGTTATTCCAGTCACATATTTCTACTCCCCCTCAAAATAAAGAAAAAAAAAAGAATAAATAAATGAATACATGGCTACAAGTAGGGAACCTCATGTGACCTTATCAGACCTTGACCAATTACTCAAGTCATAGCTTAGGTACCCGAGCACGTAGACGACCCTTAACCTTCACAACGGCAGGTCCATCCGCGTCTAGACTGCCGCCAATCAACGATCCTCTATAATCCTCCAGGGACTCACCGGAATGGCTTACCTGCTGCTACTACACCATATAAATGCCATCTAGTTTGGGTTACCCGATCGCCGTTGAAATAGGATTGCGCCAGTCGTCTCAATCAGTCTGACGGTCTGTCAGGCAAGTAGTCTCTCTGGCTTTCAGACACCGAGACACTATCTGCGCCTGGAAACGTGTATTACGTTATTTCTGGCTCATCACTCTCTGGTAGGTGTTCTCTGATGCCTGATCTCCTATGGCCTAATTCGGCACCATCCCTATGCTACTCTGGTTTCTTTCTTCCTCAGCAGGACCCTCGTAGGACAACGCTAAGAACAGTCTTCTTAGAACGAATCCTATGGAATTTCAGCTACGCCTCACCCTCTGTGGCACAAACACAAACCTGGCAACCGCCACGTACTTTCCAAGCTATAGTAATTTTGCTTTCTGTACCTCACCAACACGTGGGTTACTGGCATCCAATCCATAGACTTACACCGTCTTCATCTCTAACATAGCACATAACAACGTATAACTAATACAACCCTTTACTCTCCAGATTTGCCTTTCTTTCTCAAAAATCAAGATAGAAGATTTTCATTTAGAATCTCCGGTACCGAAATGGAACGGTGCCAGCGGTCGAGGTGAACTGGGTGGTTCCCAGGGCCCTCTTGACCGACATCATGTGACTGTTACCAGTTTCACTCTTCCGGACACAACCTCTAGATCCGCCTTTATCTCTGTCAATATAATCAACATTCGTGGTCTCAAATCTAACCTTCCCTCATTAGAACACCAAATTTCCACTTCCTCACTGATCTTATCTCTGAAACCTAGCTGTCCAAGACTGCTTCCCTCCAACACCGGCAGCAAAGCCACCGCACCCCGGCAGCTCTCCATTCTTACCGCACAACGTCGGGACCTTCTCCTGTAAAGGTGCAGCAGGAGACCAAGGACACGGCGTACTTTTCCCACGGGACACCTGCCTCAACTCCAGCGTCAGCACCAGCACCAAGGGACGTCTCTCTCACCACATTCCCTACACCAGCACCACCTCTGCCCGCATCAGCACCTCATCACTTTACCTAATCCTGAATCACTTGAGCAGCTCATCCCAAGCTACACCTTCTTACTTACCCAATAATACTTTGTGTTATATTTCGTGCTCCCTGACCATCACTACCACAACAAAGGACGTGGCACAGAACAACACCGGGTGAAGTTCCATCGCACTTCACTATCATGCAAATACTTACTATATTCTTAGCTTTTCGTATTTCCATTATTTTGAACTTTTTACATCCTCGTATTGCACTTCTTATTTCATTCTACTCTTCTTCGTTCCTTTCCTCAGTTTGTCTCCACTATTCTCCGCGTCTCTAACTGCACTTCTCGGTTCTCAATCTCTCTGTCTCTTCTATTTAGTCTTCCCGATTCTCTCCGCCCTCGGTTTGATCCTTTATCCTATCTCCCTTCTCTGCTCATTAGTCCCTTCTCCCTACGGTTTTCCCTTCTCTTTGTCTCTTTTGTTCGATCTTCCCCTCACTCCACCCTCTCTGTTTGACCCTCCCCTCTCTACCCCCTCTGTCTGCTCCTCTCTCCCTATTACCCCCTGTGAACCCTCTCCCCATTACCTTCTCTGATCCTCCCTCCCCACTACCCTCTCTGATTCTCTCCATATTGCCCCCTCTGATTCTCTCCCCACTACCTCCTCTAATCCCATCTCCCCACTACCTACTCTGATCTCTCTAGCCCTGCTACCTCCTCTGATCCTCTCTCCTCGCTGCCCCCACTTGATCACTCCCCGCCTCTCCTCTACTAATGAATCCGACGCTCAAGAGCAAACCAATACTCGCCGGGAAGAACTCTTGACCTCGTGCGCCCGTCACCTACAACCTGGGATTCAGACACTCGCCTGACCCGAGACAAGCGTTCGAAACCAGTCATGTCATACCTAGATGGGGATTCGAACACACACTATTCGGTTAAATGTTCCAACACTTTCACCTCTTGGGTGATCAGCGGGAAACCAGCTGACCTGGGTAAGTACCTGAACGCACTCCTGACCTGGGCAATGATTAAAACATCCATTAATCTGGCATTCTATCCCACCATATTGGTGACCTGGATCAACAGCTCTGTGGGTCGAGCGGCGGCGGGCGCTTCATGGTCGTAAATCGTGTGTTCATCTCTCTTCGTATGATTGCATCTGAGTGGTTTTTGACACACACACATATATATATATATATATATATATATATATATATATATATATATATATATATATATATATATTTATT
>JAYMFT010091978.1:0-13999 GCA_038088735.1 Panulirus argus | reverse complement strand
AGAGAGAGAGAGAGAGAGAGAGAGAGAGAGAGAGAGAGAGAGAGACTGACTCTTTATGGATGGTTCTGTGATGGAGGTGGGGGAGGTGGGGGGGAGGACATTTGACAGGCAAATCATTTACTGTTTGCAGATGACGCGGCGCTGGTGGCAGAGTCCACACAGAGACTCAGGGGGATGTCAAGAGAGCTCGAGATAAAACGCGTGACAAAGGCCCTAAAGTAACGAGACGCAACTGAGGTAGGGGGCAGGACCTGGAAGCGGTGTCCGTTAGGTACGTGGGCGGACGTGGGTGGCATCGGCTGAAACCCCGGGAACTGGAGTGACTCGCACAGGGTAGGGGTGAAGGGAGCTGTGGTCACGGGTGAACTATGGAGCGTGTGGCGTACCCCGTACGGCTGTGGATTGTGGGTTCGGGTTCCCGTACATTACGGATGACAGCTAGAAAGATGGGTGCAAATGAGGCCAGTCTGCGTTTACTCCTGACGATTCCTCACAAAGGCGAGAGATGGAAGTGTGTGTGTGTGTGTGTGTGTGTGTGTGTGTGTGTGTGTGTGGATTCTGATGGGACATAATGGGGTAACCGGCCCTCACGTCTCCCAAACCTTTTCTGACTAGTTAAGACAAAGCAAATTTCCCAAGCATTAAGGTTCTTTTTATTGGTTTACAGACTTCCGATTGGGTAAGAAAATGGTCCATTTCAAATTGGCTGGCAGAGATGTTACAGGGACGAGTACTGTTGTTCTTGACAGGTTCAGAAACATATTACAAAGCAAGAAAAAATATCTTTGGCAGGACGACCATAAAGCTCCATTTTCTATCGATGCTCGTTTTCTCTTCTCTGGGAGTACTATTGAAAATTACACTACCTTTAACCATTTGAAGTAACGACAATTTAGAAACTTTGCGAGATGATGTTATTCTGTGCGATAAAGTCCCGTAAAAGAAGGGGGACAGACTCCATCAAAAAAATCCCATGCCGAAATACATAAACTTTGCTTCATTCATGAATGTTGTGAATATTTGCACCCTATTGCCCAGCACTGCTGAGTTATAGCATTTCCAGAGATGCAGTTTTTTTCCTAATCAATATGGAAACCAATACACCTAAGTTCCACCCTAATCTAATCTGCTGATAACCTCTACAATGGGTACTTAGGGTATCTATTATGCACCGTTCCAGAGTAATCGTACAAATCAGTCCTCACATACACACACACACACACACACGCAATGTCCCTCATATTCATTGACTTTTGACAGAATATCAATATAATCAACACCAACGATAATCCCACCAGAATGGTATGAATATCCTCACTGTGGACTAATTGACAGCATATGAATACAGAGGTGTTATGTCTGTAATATGATCATAAATTCAAAGTTATGCAAATATCTTTTTTGGTTCGTTTGTAATAAGAAAAAATAGGGAAATGTCATAATGTTCAAAAAATAATTTTTGCACAAAAATCACGTATGGCCACAAGAATGCTATTCTCATATTTCTAATGTCTGTGACATATTTGCAGTGTCAATGTAATCCATTAACAACTGCGAGATGAGTTGCCTTCGTTTGTAAAGGCTTATTGTGCTTTCAATACATAAATACATATGGACAGTAGTACGTACATATAGCACATAAATGTACAGAATACACAAAGCGGGCACCAGCCCGCAGGTGGGGAGTAGTGGTGTCCCGGTGGTGGGTCGCGTGGTGGTGCGGCGAGCTGTACTGCTCGCCGTTGAGTTGACTTCACAGTGTAGACTATCTAATTAAGAAATACACTTAAAATAATACACCTCAGCTCATTATAATTTCTTGAAAGAAAACCTCCAATTTGTAGCGAATAATCAGGCCAAAAACACGGACACAGACACAAATGGACAAAACAATATGTCTCCACTTGCTACCCAATGGAGGCATGAAAAGTCTAAACCAAACGGGGATATATATAATGAAACGAGCGGAAATTACAATCGTTTTTTTCAAAGTCCCCCCTGAAATTACACCCATATATTACCTAACATTTCGGTTTCTATATTCCGTTTTTAGAAAACAATACGTAATTCACTTGTAAAACTGTTCGTCGTAACAATTCCACTTCAATTCTGCTAAGTAATCTATGAACGTATTTTATTTTCATCTTTAACATAAAAATTGGTTCCTTTTTCTTTTTCCCCTATTTGTAATTTTTCGGGATTTTCCAGATAAACGGAACTCCACCGGTCATGAAGCTAATAAATATGTAATCTACATGGAGAGAGGATGCCGTAATATTCTGCTAAAATTACAACCAGAAAACCTGCAAAACCATATGACAATTAAATACTAACTTTTATTTTCCTTTGCTCGAAAGACGAAAGTGTTCTGGTTGCGTGAATAATCTATAATCATCGATTATTTAGCTAAAAGAGGGATCGAGGAAGGGGCAAACTCCGCGCCAGATTATATATGTATAATCGTGAGGACTGTATAATTTCAATTTAGGTACATTGAAGGGGACTTAAGAAAAGACCAGTCTCTCTAAATCTGGAATAATATTGTTAACGTGGATGATTAATGAGAGTTAACGACAATCCTTATAGTTAAGGTAAACAGGTAACTGCAATCTCGGCCCGGATACTCTCATAATGAACCCTTAATCGTCGTCAGAAGACGTGCCTGAGCTGTCCTGTAGTTGACACCATAAAGCAATCCACAATATCATTTCGTTGGCAATTGTTGTTTTCTGGCAATTTTTGTTTACAAAACTTCAACCTTGTTGTATCTGATCAGATCAGAGAGTTGATTCCATTAAATTACTTAAATCTGATTAACTGAATCAATTACATTAACCGTTTCATTAAATAAATCCATGTAGCTTGAACACGTAAATTACATTATAAATTCAAATCATTATACTTAATTGTAATTCTATACTTAAGTTAGCGTACTGGAATTCTTGCAGAGTATAAGATTAAATCACTATATCTCGCATTTCTTTTTTTATAGAGAACTTTCATAGTTACTCGACCAAATACTATTTGTAATTTTCACAAACTGTGCAAATGGATTTTCCCTTTAGTTATCTTTTCTTATATTTTATTGCAGTTTTCCGTGTTGGCGAGGTAGCACCCGGAATAGACGTAGAAGGCCACATCCGCTCACACTCAGTCTCTAGCCGTCATGTGTAATGCATCAAAAACCACAGCTCCCTATCCACATCCAGGCCCCACAGACCTTTCCATGGTTTACCCAAGACGCTTCACATGCCCTGGTTCAGTCCATTGACAGTACATCGACCCAAGTATACCACATTGTTCCATTTCACTCTATTCTGTGCACGCCTTTCACCCTCCTGCATGTTCAGGCCCCAAGTGCTAAAAACCCCTTTCACTCCAAAGGGATAGGGGAGAAAGAATAATTCCCAACGTATTCCCTGCATGTCGTAGAAGGCAACTAAAAGGGGGTGGGAGTGTAAGGCTGGAAATCCTCCAATCCAGTTCTAACTTTTCCAAAAGAAGGAACAGAGAAGGGGAGGACTTTTCCTCTAAGAATGTCTGGAAAGAGAACGTTATCTTGGAGAGCAAAAATGGGTATCTTTGAAGGAATAGTAGTTCCAACAATATCATATGGCTGCGAGGAGTGGGCTATATATAGGGTTGTGCGGAGGAGTGAGCATGTGTTGGAAATGAAATGCTTGAGGACAATATGTGGTGTGAGGTGGTTTGATCAATTAAGTATTGAAAGGGTAAGAAAGATGTTTGGAAATAAAAAGAGTGTTCTTGAAAGAGCAGAAGACGGTGTGTTGAAATGGTTTAGACATAATGTCACGATCCCAACTGCCCTCAACTACGGTAGGTCTTGACCCCTTAACATATTAGCCCAGGCTTTTGTCTTGAGGAAACTGCTTCAGTTGATGTATCAGGCTATGCAGACACTGCTACTTCTAGGTAAAAGTCAAGTGACATCTCTAAACACCAAACCCAAATTTATACTTATCACATTTAAATATATAAATAAGTCAGGATCACTAATACACTTAAAACAACCAACAAAACAATATATTTCAAGTAACAACAAAAATGCAAATTATAATCCCAACACAAGATGGTTGCCTTGGCGGACTCGCCACCCAAACATTTATTCTAATTAAATCTGAAATCTATATCTGCTCATGAATGCTGCTCTCTTTCCTTCTATAAATAATGCCTATACCTTTATCTTTAGATATGACAATCAATCAAGGACAATGATAACAATAAGGGCAAATACAACTTGATTATAGAGAGAAACCAGTGTGCAAGTCTAGTCACCTAGCAAGCAATGAGCACAGAAAGAGAATCTTTGTTTCAACAATTTAGCTCCAGCTCCCAAAAGTATTGTTTTAACATAACAAGCACTTCTTTATACAGAAAAATAATAACTATAATTTTCACAATACTTTAAAAATAATCTATATGACAAAATAAAGTCAATGACAAAATAAAAGAATAGTAGGTTTATAACATTCTCTGAATCTATAAAAGAAAACATATTGGTACACTACACAAAACAAAAACATTTCTTTCGAGGGTTATTAGAAAAAAAAGGAAATACACAACAATAAGGAGAGAAGGAGTTAGGAAAGGTTGACAAAGGATATATGTGTCAGAAGCGGAGTGAACTGGGAGACCAAATTGGAGATGGAAAGTTGGAGTGAAAAAGGTTTTGAGTGATCAGGGTATGAACATTCAGGAGGGTGGAAGGCGTGCACAGAATAGAGTGAATTGGAACGATGTGGTATACTGGGGTCAACGTTCCGTCAATGGACTGAACCAGGGCATGTGAAACGTCCGGAGTAAACCACAGAAAGGTCTGTGGGGCCTGGATGTGGAAAGGGAGCTGTGGTTTCGGTGCATTACACATGACAGCTCATGTATGGATATGAGCAGATGAGGCCTTTCTGTGTTTCCTGGTGCTACCTCGCTGACACAGGGGATGGCAATGCTGTTTCCTGTGGGGTCTGATGGCGCTTGCAAAGGATGAAGGCGAGCAAGAATGAATATGTATATGTGTTTGTATGTATATGTATGTTTACGTATATTTATGCACACAAAAACAAATCCTGAGAAATAAATTGCACAATCCCAGAAGTCCATCTATGATGCTCCTGCAGCTTCATGGCTATGCTAGAAACAAGGGAAGAGAGATGATGGACTCTTTTGGAGTGATGAGTTTCTCAATGAAACTATACTTCCTTTTGTTCACTGACAATGATAAAACCTCACCAAAAGTTTACTTTTAAATACATAAAAAAATGCACAGAAACAAATATATACCTATTCATGTATACATATACACACATCTCCCAAACAAGAAGGAAAGGAAAGCCTACAAAGGGAAGACTGTCGCAAAGGTACTCATGCAATTGATCTGCTATTTGCAAGTTTACAAATGAAAAAGGTTAAAAAAATTGGTAGATATAGGAAAGACTCCAAGAATAGCCAGAGAGGATTACTTCTGATATAGAAATATATAGTCGAGAAGTGCTAAAGCAAGGCTAATAACCTAGCAAAAAAGGAAGAGTACAAAAGAGCATCTGTCAGGAATGACAAACCGAAGGAAGAAAGAGAGCTAAAGGAGCCAAACAGGACTGGACAGGAAAAGACTTAGTGGGGGAGGATTGAATGAGGGAGGTCTGAGCAAGATAAGACTAAGCAGGGAAGGGTTGCAGACAGGAGAGCTGGGCAGAGGAAGACTGGGTGAAGGAGGACTGCAGAGGGAAGGACTTGACTGAACTATGGGTACTTACGTGGCAGAGTATTCATGGGCTGCAGGTGGTGGGTTCCATGCGGCACTGTGGTACAGCAGCCAGTCACACCAAGCCTGTAACATATTCATCACATTAGTACAGTAACCAGTCACACCACACCAATAACATATTTGTCACATGAGTCTTTTCATCAGACAGAAACCATGGAATGTTATTAAGAGAACAGCTGCCTGGAGTCCTCAACTTACAAACAGGTTTCATTCCTGAACCCTGTTCATAGGCTGAATTGTTCATGTCAGAAAATACAACAAAAAAAGCAGCAATAATTCACATAAAATTACAATAAATATCAATATCTCCCAGTGATTGTGTAATAAATATTGTATTCTAAAATAAGTATAGGGAACAAGAAGATTGGGGAGGACAAATTGGAAAAGTGAAAAGATATTGAGCAATCAGAGTCTGAACATGCTAGAAGATGAAAGGCATGCATGGGTTAAAGTGATTGGAACGATGTGGTTTACTGGGGTCAATGCGCTGTCAATGGACTGTGCCAGGGCATGTGATGCATCTGGGGTACACCATGGAAAGATCTGTGGGGCTTGGTTATGGATAGCAAGCTGTGGTTTTGGTGCACTTCACATGACAGTTAGAGAATGGATGTGAGTGGATGCAGCTTTTCTTCGTCTGTTCCTGGTGCTATCTCGTTAACACAGGTAACAGCGATCAAGTTTGGAAAATTCCTCCAAAATTTGTAAATACTTTCCCTTGTGTTTTCTTTTCCCACTTCATAATTCTCTCAATATTTCAATTCAGGCCCAGCCTTGATGTGGACTTTTGTCTGTGACTTGAGCCTTTAACATAAAAAAAAAAAGTACATGTACACTGTATTCTTGAATATCTCTACCATGTATCCCGTGCTGTTTTCCACAGTGTTTCCCCATGCTGTTTCTGATGGTTGATGGCAAGATCTTAAACAGTCTTGGGCCCGAGATGTTTTGTTCTCTCTATATTTCAGAAGTAGTACTATAAAAGTGTTCCATGCCTGTTGTTCCAGTAAGATGTTATTTCCAAATGTAAGCTGAAAACCATACCTTTTAGGATTTTCTAAGTATAGATGATGATATACCTCTCCCGTCTGCACTCTAGGGAGGAGAGCCTCAGTGATTTCAGTGATTCCCAGAAATTTAGTTCCTTTACCACAATAAAATGGGCTGTGTAAGATCCCTGACATGAGGTTCTGGTACATTTGGGTGAGGTGAGGTTCTAGTACATAAAGGTGATGTGACATGAGATTCTGGTGCATACAAGTGATGTGAGGTGAGATTCTGGTACATACAAGTGATGTGAAGTGAGATTCTTGTACATACATGCAGACAAGTTAAGTAAGTGACTGACCTTGAGGGCAGGCATGAAGTGAGCCAGAGTTGGTGTAAAGAGCCGCTGGGGGTCCACTGCCGCTGGTGGCTGGTCTACCTGATGCTGCTGCTGGTGATGGTGCTGCTGGACGTGATGGGGTAGCAGTTCAACCACAAGCTGCACTAGCTGCCCAAACATTTCCTGTGCCAAAACTAACGCCAACTCTTGAGCCACCGACCGGTATCCACTACCTACCCGTGCATCTGCAACACAACAAAAACCACTCATCAACACCACAGCTGCCAGATGCACCATCACCCTCACGTCTGCAACACAACCAACACCACACATCAACAGAAGAGTTACCGGCTACACGATCGACCTCATGTCTGCTACACAAAACACCACATATCAACACCAGAGTTGCTGGCTAAACAACAGCCCTCATGTCAGCAACATAACCAAGAGCAAAGTTGCCTGCTACACCATCATCCACATGTGTGCAACACAACCAAAACCAGAGCTAAACCAACACCCAGACATTTGCAACAAAACCAATACAAAACCTGTCACCTACACAACCATCCCCATGGCTGCAACACAACCACCATCAGAGCTGCCACCTACACCACCACCCATATATCTGCAACATAACCAACATCAGAGCTGCTAGCTACACGATCAACCTCATGTTTGCAATACAACCAACACATGAGTTGCTAGTTAAACCACCCCTCACATCTGCAACACAACCAATACAAGAGTTGCTGAATACACCACCACCCTATAGTCTGCAACACAACAAACATCAGAGCTGCTGCCTGATCCAATGCCCTGCTGCCAGTTATACAACCAACTTCAGTGCTTAAACACAACCAACAGCACAACTGCCAAGTACACCACCACCCTTATGTCTGCAATACAACCAACACCAGAGCTGCCATCAAACCACCACCCTTACATTTGCAACATATCCAACCCCAGAGCCCCCAGCAATAACAATACTCTCACATCTGCAGCACAACCAACATCAGGGCTGCCAGCCACACCACATCATAATTCTCATGTCTGCAACACAACCAACACCAGAGAAGCCAGGTACACCACCACACAATCATCTCCAACACAACCAACACTAGATCGTTGGCTTCACCAACACCCTTATGTCTGCAACACAAACAACATAAGATCCGTCAGCCACACTACCAAACCCACATCTGTAATGCAACGAACAACAGAACTACCAACTAAACCAACACCCACATATCTCCAACACAACCAAAACCAGGCCTACTAGATATGCCAACACCCACATCTGCAACACATCCAACACCTAACATCAGAGCTGCCAGCTACAACACTCACACATCTGCAACATAAACACCAGAGTAGCCAGCTACAATGCCATCAACACATCTGCAACACACCTAACATCTGAGCTACCACCTATATCAACACCTATACAAGCATTACAAGAGCTGCCAGCTACACTACCAACCTCACATCTACAAAACAACCAACACCAAAGCTGCCGGTTACAACACCAACCTCACGTCTGCAACAAAACCAATACTAGAGCTGCTAACTAAACCATCACCCGCCTGTCAGCAACATAACCAACACCACAGCTGCTGGCTGCACCATCACCCTCACATCTGCAACACAATCAACACAAGATCTGTCAGCTACACCTTCAACCTGACATTTGCAACAAAACTAATACCAGAGCTGCTAGTTAAACCATCACCCTCCCATCTGCAACACAAGCTACACTAGAGCTGCCAGCTGCATTACCACCCTCACAACTGCAATCCATCAAACATGACGGCTGCCAGCTACACCACCACACTCATGTCTGCAATAAAACTTAGACCACCACCCTCAAGTTTGGAATACAACCAACACCAGACCTACCAGCTATACAACCAACCTAGTGCTAGGGCTTCCAACTACACCATCACCTACATGTCTGCAACACTACCAACATCAGAGATGCTGACTGTACCATCCTCCCTCACATAACACAAGTACCATTTGAACAAACAGCTACACCACCATCCTCACATCTGCAACACAACCGACACCAGAACTACCAGCTACACCATCACCCTCATGTCTGCAATGCAATCAACACCAGAACAGCTGCACTACCACCCTTATGTCTGCAACAAAACCAACATCAGAGCTACCAATTAGATCACCATTCTCACATCTGTAACACTACCAACACTAGAACTAACAGCTATGCCACCATCCTGTCTCCAACACAAACAACTACAACACCACGCTCACATCTGCAACACAACTAACACCAGAGCTGCCAACTACACCATTGTCCTTACGTCTGCAATACAAGGATCACCAGAACAACCAGCTACACCAACAACCCACATCTGCAGCACACCCACCACCGGAGCTCCTAACTAAAACAACACCCTCAACTCTGCAACACAATCAGCTCTAAATTACCAGCCACACCACCAACCCCACATCTGCAGCACAAGCAACATCAGAGCTACTAACTACACCATCACCCTCACACCTGCGGCACAACCAATGCTACAGCTAAAAATTATACCACTACACTCACACCTGCAACACAACCACCACCAGAAACACCAGCAACATCATCAACCTCAATTCTGCAACATAACCACCATCCTCACATCTGCAACATGACCAACACCAGAGCTGCTGCCACACAACCATACTCATGTCTACCACATAATCATTTACCAGTAAGTACATACTGTCATCAACAGCCTGAACTCACTATCACTAACAATATACATACACAACCAAAAGAGGAATATCTAAACAATGTACATGCACAACCACTAGATGAGGGTACTTACAATGTACATGCACAACCACCTGAGCAATACACTACCAATGTACATTCACAACCACTTGAAGAGGACACTAACAATGCACATACACAACCACTAGATGAGGACATTTACAATGTACATACACAACAACCTGAACAGTACACTTAAAATGTATATACACAACCACTTGAAGAAGACACAAACAATATACATACACAACTACTAAAAGAGGACACTAACAACGTTCATAACCACTAAAGGAGTACATTAACAATGTACTAACAGTATACAAACATAACCACTATAGTAGTGCTTTAACAGTGTACTAACAGTTTACAAACATAACCACTATAGGAGTACACTAACAATGTACAAGCAATATACAAATACAACAACAATAGGAGTACAATGACAACACAAAAATACAACCACTCGAGAAGTACACTAACAATATACAAATACAACCATTAGAGGAGTACACTAACAACATACAAACACAACCACTAGAGAAGTACACTAAAAGTATACAAGTACAACAACGAGGTACACTAACAATATACAAACACAACCACCAGAACCAGAGGAATGCAATAACAATATACAAACACAACCACAACAGGAGTACACTAACAATATGCAAACACAAGCACTAAATGAGTACACTTATAATGTACAAACACAACCAGTAGAGAAGTACACTAACAAAATACAGCCCGTAATCACTGCAAGCATATTATCCGTGAGGCGAAGCATTTCTTTTTTTCAGAGGAAGTGCAATAGCCTCTCCCTGTCATCAACTGATAGGTCTTTCTAGTCTTTAGCTAAGGGCATCTCTAACAACTTCTGTCGTTCTACATTTCTCTCACTTTTCCGTTCTGACTATACTATAGCTGTCTCTCCCATCGACAAAGCAACTCTCTTTGGTTCCCGTTTCTCCCCAACTCCACCTTGGATAACTCTAACATTCCTTCACAGCCTGATGCTCCATTTACTAATCCTATGCCTCTTCCCATATTCCCATTTCGGACTATTCGAACGAGCTTCTTTCTCTGGATACAAGCAAGGCTCATGGTCCTGATGGCATCCATCCCAGTGTACTTAAAGAATGTGCCTCTGACCTTGCACCTGTGCTTGCTCATCTGTTCTGTTTCTATTTGAAAACCAAAACTCTTCTTTCTCCTTGGAAACATGCTTTGATACATCCAATCCCTAAGAAGAGTGACCGTTCTGACCTCTCTAACTATCGTTCTATTGCTTTGACATCTACCATTTCCAAAGTCTTTGAATCCCTCCTCAACTCCCATATCCTTAAACACCTCAAAAATCACTGTCTTCTCTCTGATCACCAATATGGCTTCCTTGACACATTTCATCTTATGCAAGGCTTTCACCACCAGTTCTCTCTTCAAACAACTCTCCATGACTCTGTCGCTTTGCACACCACCCTAACCAAAACATCCTGCCACTCTATTATTAAATACATTTAACAATCCTTCAAAATGCTCACTCTATCTCCTGCACACTTTATCACTACCAGTTATCACTTCCCCCTTTAACCCCCTCACTGATGTTCCCATTTGTTCTCTTGTCTTTCACACATTATTTATCTCCTTCCAAAACATCTTTCTATTCTCCCTAAAGTTCAATAATACTCTCTCCCCATAACATTTGCCCTCATTTCCAATCCTTGCACCTTCCTCTTGACCTCCTGCCACTTTCTTTATATATCTCTCAATCATTTGCTCTCATTCCGTGTAAGTACTGCCCATACATCTCTTTCTTTTTCTCTTTCACAAGCAACTTTACTTCTGCATCCCATCACATGCTACACCATTTAATCTGTCCACATCCCACCTTTCACATGCTACATGCATCTTTCACACATGCCATCACTGCTTCCCTGAATATCTACCATTCCTTACCCACCCCCTTGCTTCATCTACTCTCAACCTTTGTCATTCTACTGTCAATTTCTCATGGTATTTCTTCACACAAGTCTCCTTTCCAAGCTCACTTACTCTCATCATTCTCTTCTCCACAACATTGTTTCCTCTTTTTTGAAAACCTCTACAAATCTTCGGCCTTACATCCACAAGATACTGATCAGACATCCCACCAGCTGCCACTCTTAGCAACATTTACATGCAAAAGTCTCTCTTTTTGACGTCTATGGATTAGTATGTAATCCAATAATGCCCATTGACCATCTCTCCTACTCACATATATATACTTGTGTATATCCATTTTTTACACCAGCTATTTCCTTCCACCAGTCTTTTTTCAGCACACTACTCCACAAGCTCTTCACCATTTCCATTCATAACACTGAATACCCCATGCACCCCAATTATACCCTCAATTGCCACATGACTTACCTTCACATCTAAATTACCCATCACTAATACCCAGTCTTGTATATCAAAACTAATGACACTCAAATTATGAAGACAAATTAATACTTCCAAAAGCCATGCACAGCAACAGTAGATCACTAACAACTAGTGGCATTAGTCAAGGCAAATACAGTAACATGAATTTCTCACTCTTACAGAATCTACTATAATCAACAAATAAATAATTTATTTAAGAAAAAATAGCAGTAAATCCCATAAGTGAAGCTGTAGGGGAAACAATAGGTAGTGAAGGTAGTACGGGAAGTGAGTGATGAGGGAGTCACCTCAACTACTATGACATTCCTTAATCACTACCACTTATGGTGACAATACAACCTGAATTTGTATACTGTAACACTGTTTACATCAATGTGCTTTACAAATCAGTATTTCACTGTAGTACACACACATGCCTGGTTTAAAAAGGATATAAATAAATACAAGTGGGTGAGTATGGTACATGGGGACAGGGCAGTCTGAATTAATCTACTAATTGCATGATTACTGTACTAAACAGAGACATGTGGATGTAAATGTGCTGACAGGGACAGCTGGTGGGATGTCTGATCACTTCTTGGTGGAGGTAAGGGTGAAAGTTTGCCATGGCTTCAGGAAAAAGTGGAAACGATATGGATGGGAAGAGGGTGGTGAAAAAGAGTTAGTGTGGAAAACAGGCTTGTGTGAAGATATACTAGGAGAGACTGGCTAAAGAATGGTAAAAGGCGAGAGTAAATGAAGCTTGGGGAGTAGGGGGGGGGAGTATTTAAGGAAGCCGTGCTTTCATGTGAGACATGTGACTTACAAAACAAGGGATTTGGGTATGTCAGAAAGGGTTGTGAGTGGTGGGATGGGGAAGTTAAGTTGTAAACGAAGAGAAAAGGGATATGTATGGTCGCTACATGCAGGGAAGGAGTCCAAATGATTGGAAGATGTAGAAGAACAATGAGCAATGACTGAAAAAAAAAAAAAAAAAGGGCAAATAAGAGCTGGGGTTAGAGAGTATTGGCAAACTCCAGTGAGAACACAAAAATGTTTTGGAAGGAGGTAAACAATATAAGAAGAACATGAACAAATGGGAGCATCAGTTAAGGGAACACATGGGGAAGTGGTGACAAGCAAAGCAGAGATGGAGTGAGTATCTTGAATGTGTTAGCCGATTGGTTGGCAGATGTGGGGTGTTTGGATATGGAGGTACACAAAGCAAGTCCTGGAAAGCAGTTTTGTGAAAAAAGAAGAGCTGGTGAAAGCCATGTGTAACATGAAGGGTTGCAAAGTGGCTGGAGAAGATGGAATTGCAGATGAAGTTCTTAAGAGAGGGGGTGACAGTGTTGATGACTGGTTAGTTAGGATTTTCATTGCATATATGTTTAAAGAAAATATGTGGCGTGAGATGGTTTGATCGAGTAAGTAATGTAAGGGTAAGAGAGATGTGTGGTAATAAAAAAAGTGTTGAAATGGTTATGTTTTGGACATATGGAATGAATGAGTGAGGAAAGGTTGACACAGAAGATATATGTTTTAGAGGTGGAGGGAATAAGAAGTGGGAGACCAAATTGGAGGTGGAAGGATGGAGTGAAAGGGATTTTGAGCGATCGGGGCCTGATCATGCAGGAGGGTGAAAGGTGTGCCCGGAATAGAGTGAAATGGAACGATGTGGTATACCGGGGTCGACGTGCTGTCA
>JAYMFT010091967.1:0-14000 GCA_038088735.1 Panulirus argus | reverse complement strand
ATTGTCACTTTCTACGTGTCTTATATGAATTAAATTTTTGCTCCCTGCGTAAATGTCTTGGGAATTCATCACGAAGAACTGCGGGTCTCTCATTCATCGGTAACTCTCTCACTCTTCCCTGGTCTACGACCCGCAAGATTTGAGCCTTAGTTGAACGCTTACCAGCTCTATAAAACCCCAGAGACTTGTCCGGGTTAACTCATTCCCCCCTTGTAGAGGATTTAAGGATCTTTGGCAGAAGAGTTTAACACGGCCACACAACGTTGTATCGATACAGGGGGGGGGGGCTCCTAACGCACCATCTGTTTCGTTAAGTTGTCGTAATGAGTGATGCCTTCTGTTCCTTCATCTGTTTAGGGGGAAGTTGAAGGGAAAGGGAAGAGAGTCTGTTGCACCAGAGCTGGTGGGACGACCTAGTGAGTCACCAGGCTGGTAGTGGAGGCTTTGAATTAAAACTTCTCGGATTCTGTAACCTTTCCTGCTTTGTCATTTGATAAAAACCAAGGTTTCTGGTTGGGTAACAATCTTGGAATGTTACCAGTAATAATGACTTGGTACCAGTGTTGTGACTTTAACCAGTCTAAATGGTTTGGTACCAGTGTTGTGACTTTAACCAGTATCAGTAAATTGGCACCAGTGTTGTAAGCATACCAGTCGCCATTAGGGATGGCATGCTACCAGTCTCATAAGCATACTAGTCGCCGGGAGTAATGGTTTGGTACCACTGCTGTGGCTTTCCAGTCACCAGTATCAGTGGTTTAGTACCAATTTCGTGATGGTCCCAGTCACCAGTAGTAATGGTCTGGTACTTACTAGTGCTTTATAGGGTGACTGTACATCACGATTATGTCTTGTTACCCAGGGTGGTCCTGGGCGAAGTTACCATTCACTGGTTTGTTAATGATATTCATTCTCCGTTGCCTCTCCCTTCATCTTCCAGGCCCTGCCATCGTGATTGTCTTCATCATCACCACCACCACCATTACCCTTCGTCTCTGTCGTGCTCGTGATTTTCTTCAGCAACACACCACAGTCGACATTGCTCTCAGCGCCATCATTGGCTACCGTCACCATCACCGCTGTCTCCCACCACCGTCGACACCATCTTTTCCAGAATCCTTAGCCTCTCCAGCAGCATCATCATCGACACCGTCTTCACCACCGCTGTCACATCTTACTACTTATCTGTTGATCCTTTAACAACGAAACTTTGATAAACTTAATCTTTTTCCACTATACAGTGTCAAAAGAATTTTAGATTACCTGAATCACAAGCAGCGGCCGCTCGGGCTCTGTCATGTACGTCTCAAAACATCATGATTTGTCCTGTTTGTGCCATAGAGTTATAAGTACTCCCAACATCACTACTGCTGTTGTTGTAGATGCCTCATGTCTTTGCGTGACAAAGGGCCCCTTCTTTGTCTTAAGATGGCCTGATATATTTTTTTTTTCTATTTTATATCTGTTCGTCCGCCGTCATGTTGAGACAGAACCTCAAGTTTTCAGTTTCCCTGACAGAGGTATGTGTGTGAGGATTGATTGATTTGTGCCGGGAACCCTAGCAGATTTATTGTTCACCCTGTGCTCATCCTGTGAGGCGGTAGCGCAAAAGGATTACAGGGGTCACAAAGGGTGGACAGCGCTGTCCTTGTCAGATTAAGTTTGACTTTCATTATTTCCAGAGTCGTCGGTTTCTTAAGTTCGATGTCTCTGGCTGGGAATCGGCAGCGACTGGGGTTGATGTCATTAGCGCCGCCGTCGGATGAAATTTGTCCGGTACGGTGTAATAACTGAGGCTGTCGGGTCTCGCCAGAAAAGGGGGTTTATCGGGTCTGGTTCATTTGTACCAAGGTCTGGCTGGACCTGTCAGGCTCAGTCTTTCTAATATGGTTCGTACTGTAATTGTGGTACTAAGGTTCTCGTAAAGATGATAACTCGTAGAGATAAGAATGCTATCTTATCTTGGTCTCCAGTTTACTTATAAGGAAACTGATATTTAGAGGAGTAAATTCAAATCCATTTGCGATAATGTGGAGAGTGATACCATTTGCATGGAAGCCAATCAGTTTGAATTTGTCTATTTGCAGAACCAATTTTACTTTGGAATAGGTTTAAGTGGCTCCGGAAATACCTTGAACAGTCATTCCAATTTTAGGTAATATAGGAATTCTAACAAGGTTCCCCGAGAGTGTCCATATATTTAGACTGAAGCGTATTCAGCGAGAACCCAGGAGTACTTTAACAGTATTACTTTCACGGTAATTATTCCCCCGCGGGGCCTCTGTTGCAGCTTCGTTTATCCCGTACTACTCTGATGCTCTCAAGCTCTGATCAGTCGCTTCCTTGTGCTGAATCCTGAGTGATGGAAATTACGGTTTTGGGTCTTAGCCTTATCGTCATTTCCTAACTCTGCTTTGACAGTTGTTCATTAATTCAAATACCCTCTCGGTGTCAGGGGTAGTGTTTGACAAAGGTGGGGGTATTCCTATTTGCCGGCCATCCTTGGAAGTTGCCTTTCCTGACACTCTTGTAGAGTCGGAGGTGTTGTAGTAGGATGCAGGTCTTCCGGCCACTGCACAGATTTGCAGTATAGGCGGCAGTGTTTGTGTGTGTGTGTGTGTGTGTGTGTGTGTGTGTGTGTGTGTGTGGAGACCTTTCTCCCTCCTCCTGTTTGACAATCCTGTCTCCATCACAAACCACGATTAGGAACGTTGCTTGTACCATTTCGGTCCTGCGGCAGATTGACCGGACCATCAGGTCTCCTGGTGGTGGTGTCTGGCCTTGCCATGCGCTCCAGTGTGCAAAGCATCAGACCACAGTCACTAATACGATGTCCTGCCCCTCTCACTGACCGGCTTGCGGCAATTACTCTGCGCTCTTATTTTCGATTATTTATAACACGCGAGCGGTGTCCTGTTCCCCGCTGGCTTGATGTTATTTAGCAGTCGGCCATCAGTGAAGTCAGTGGTCCCATTGTCCAAAGTGGTCTTCAGGAGATTGTATCACGTCTAGGTTTTCTCTGAGCACCGACTGTGGGCATGAAGGGTACATTGTGCTACGAGATAGATGGTAATACAGTTGTATCGTTTCTCCGCCGAAGACATACTGCCGCTGTTGCTGCTGCTTCTTCTTCAAGTGTCGTCTGTCTCTTTTTGTCGAGCCAAATTTCAGGGATTCGAGTCGCTTATTAAAGCAGGGTTGGCTGACCAGTTCTCCATCACGAGTGGTCGGGCCTGTAGTTAGTTAATCGACGTACAAGATACTTCGTCTGTTGCGCCCCTACCAGGTCCATATAACCAAGAAGGGGAAAAAAAAGAGATCTTTTTTAAGGATTTCGGAAATCGTTTTCTTTGACTACTGCTTAATCAAGGTTAGTCTTGTTGCTCGTCTTTCTTAGTATGTGAGGCAGCACAGAGGCGGGGTCTGTCTCTTTGCATGGAAAACTGGTTGATATATTTTCTTTTTTTTTTTCCTATCCTCTGTTCTTTCAAATTGGTTATGTCCCTTAGAAATGTATGTGATAATTTGCACCAGTTTCTGCGTCTCCTATTTTGTCTGAACTAAATTACGACAGCCCAGCATTGATTTTAAGGTTATCAAGATTAGATTTCTTGATTCTGCAGCTTTTCACAGCCGTCAGACCCATCAGGGCTGATGTGAACTTTGAACTTTGGAACGTTCACATCTGTTTGAACTCGGCGGCGGGTGACTGGGCTCAAGTTACTTTCACGAGCCATTTTTCAAATCAAGTGATTATCAGCTGAACGATCAGAATCATAATTAAGTAGTTGGGTTGCTTTCTCTTTTAGGAGAAAAAATATATGAAGAAACTTTTAAGTCCACCCTGTGGATATAACTCAGGTTATTGTTTTTTTTTTCCTCAGCGCTACGGGGTAATCCGAAATCCTAAGTCTTCCTAGATCCCAGTCTCTTCGTGGGACGTTTAATGTTTCCCTTGCGTGAGGAAAAATAGTTTCATAATGACAAAATGGCTAATATCCTCTAAAGAAAAAAAAATAAAAGAGGTATATTGAATCAATTTATTCAGAGAATAATTATCATCCACTTTGAATTCCAGCATGAAGACTATTTCCTGGAAGGGCTCATTGTGTGTGTGTGTGTGTGTGTGTGTGTGTGTATGTATCGTACGCCACGCCCTCCTCGCCTTTAGTGCCTGGTGATGTGAACAGTGTTAACCAACCGGGCACGTCCAGTCTTCCTGAGGGGATGGCCCAGGGAGGCTCCGGCCACACGCTGCCTCCCTCCCTCCTTCCCTCCCTCCCTCACCAATGTCCTTGTTGAGCTCAAGCATAACCTGAGGCCATGGGGCAGCGAGTGGTAGAGTGATCAGCTTTACACCAATACCAGTCTTACCACCACCACTACAGTCACCACTCCTAGCGCAGTCACCACTACAAGCACAAGCATCACCACTGTTACGACCACCACAGTCACTACAACTGCATCTGTCACCAGTATTCACCACCACCACCACCACCACAGTTCCCGCTGCTAACACAGCCATCACTACTATTGCCACTACCACAGTCACCACCACTAGTACAGCCATTAACTCTGTTATCACCACCTTCCTCACCAGTACTTCCTCAACTGTCACCAGCACTGACACCACTACTTACACAGCCATTACCGCTGTAACCATCACCCGTCACCACTCGTGCCACCAGTCACAGCTGTTACCACCACATCCATCATCTTGATTACCACCAGCATTGCCACCAACACCTCTGCCACCATTCCTCTTCTCCTAATACCACTGGCATTGCCACCACTGTCACCACTACTACTGCCCATCATACCACTGTTGCCACCACCACCCAACCTCACCACCACCTCTTCTCCCACACCACTGGCATTACCACCACTCATTCCCACCACCATTCTACCACAGTTGATAACTAACAACACCGCCACCACTAAACAGTACCATCCTCCCACCGCCGCCGTCGCCACGTTAACCAACATTCCGACCCTTGTGAAGAAGTAGTCTGCTGGGAATGTAACCAACACCACCAAGGTTACCAACTAAAAACATTATCTCTGATCTTGGAGTCGCAAACAACATCACGAGTTGTTGGTGAGGAGATGAGATTAGTAACCCTTCACCGGACTGGTCTCGCTGCCTTATACTTAACAGACTTTTAAGTACGACTTATATATCACTTAACGTAGTGTTTAGTACTGTCATACGGGGCAGCATCGCTTGAGATGCCATGCCTCTGCCGCATGCCAGCACCATTCGACATGAGGCACGACACTCTCGCCACATACCAGCATCAGTGTGACGTGAGTTACCGCACTCCTGCCACATACAAGCATCGTATGACATGAGGTACCACATACCAGCGTCATACGACATGAGGCGCTCGTCCCCAGCCACATGCCAACATTGCACAGCATGAGGCTCCTGCCACATACATCCTATGACATACGAGGATCATTACGTACCTCCCTCATACGACATACTCGGCTGGGCCGCTCCTCGTATTTCAGCTGCTGTGAACGGGTTAGTAATGGCGTGAGCGTAAAACTTTTATTGGCGTCTTACATCATAGCGGCTGAGTGATTTCAAGAAAGGGGGATAGGTAGAAATAAAGATAAAACAAACAGAAACAGAGAGAGAGAGAGAGAGAGAGAGAGAGAGAGAGAGAGAGAGAGAGAGAGTAAGCATGAAAGTTAGTACGGGACTGTGTCCGTTCTTATATTCAGTGCACTCAAGCGGAACTGGTCTGGGATAACTTAGTAAAGAACGGAGGTTATATTTAGTAAGATTGGATCTCTTTTCTCTCTCTTTTTCTGTCAAGACAGAGGAAAATTAGCTTAGCTCGTCCGTGTTAATTAAGAGAAAGCGGATCCCAGAGCCCGCCGCTTTCTCCGCAGGCCTCTTCGCCGTGTGGTAGAGTGGCGTACTTGTGCTCCTCTTCCCGCATGGAGCGCCACGTCGAATCTCTTTACCTCCTTTCCCCCTTTTTCCTTTCCCTACCTTCGCCTCATGGAGGAAAGGAAATGAAATGGGTTTGTGTGTGTGTTTATGAGTGTGTCCGGGGGTGTGTTTTTGTTTGTAGGTTTGCCTGTGTAAGTTGTGGCATTTATTTGTTTATAAACCGTTTGTTTTTCGGTCTGTTTGAGTGTATTCGCGTAAATAGCGTCTGTTTGTCTGTCTGTGCATTTGAGAATAACTTGTTTGCATGTGTGATATCGCAGGAAACCCATGTATACTCGGCAAACTTATCCTTACGTGCGTGGAAGACTCCTTTTCGACACCTTACACGCAGCCATTGTACGCGAATCAAGCATTTTCTGTGCGCGGAGTTGTTGTACTGTACGACACTTGCACCAGAGCGCGGCAGAGTCCACCCGGCCGGCGCTGCCGGACGTAGCGTGCGCGTGGAAACCCAACGTGTGTATTGTATACGGGAGTTTACGCACGCATACGTACGTATAGGGTCGAGGTTTTGCGCTGTGCCTGTTAATATTCTCGTGTTTTACGATGCCTTTGTCCAGTAGATGCATAAAAGATGTAGTTGTATCTCTATGTAGTTAGTTTTTGTTGCATGTTATCCATTACAACAGTCCGTAAATTGATGATGTATTCATTCAGCTGGTTCCTTTCCTCTTGATTCCCGCCCTTCAGGACCTTCATCCCACGACATTTTTATAAATCACCGGGTCAGAGTGACGGGCGACAATGGAGTAGGACTTATGGCAAGGGTGTGAGTCACCGGGCGGCGTCTAGACGTTGAATGTTGTTAGTATAAATGTGGACGTTAAGAGTGGAGACCGAGTGTGTATGATGGCGCTGTATAGGGTGTTCCCAGACCACTCTGCTCCTCCGGGAGGTACATTTGTCTTCGTGAAATACTGAAGACTGTCAGTGCGCACACCGTCAGAGAGGCGTTGGAAGGGGAAATACTCGTAGGGGGACAGACACTGTGATTAGCAGACAATTGACAACATAGATATACACAGTATAGGTAAAAAGGAGAGACGTTGAGATTATAGGAGATAGATGACAGAGCATAAGATACACAAGATAGATGCTTAGATGTTGTTTTTTTTGACGAGAGCAGCTGGAGTGGGTGGAGAGATGCGTCTGAAAATGTTTCAGAAGAGGGAGCGAGAGGAGAATTGTACCCCCGGCCCTCGTAAGAAGGGTTCAGTCTAGCCTCAGGGACTCGGGATACGGCTGGGCAGCTCGGCAGGAAGGAAAACACGGAGCTTATTGTGAAGCAGTCCAGGTGGGGGAAAAAACACGGGGGGCGCCTTACCTAGGAACAGCCGAGGTGGAGGAAATACGGGGAATGAAGAGGGAAAACACGGGACTTTAGGAGGAATGGCCAAGAGAGAAAGAAATATGGCCCAAGTGCAAGTTAGAAGAGATTTTCGGTTTTATGAATATTTCGGAACACAAACGAAAGTTGAAACGGTAGGCAGTGCACGAAGTACCACGGATTCGCGATGACGAGCAAACACGCTGTATCTGGAAGAGAGAAACTGGATGATATAAAGTAGGAACGGAGAACAGGCGTTAACTAGAAAGACAAGAATGAAACTGTGTAATGATATAAAGGAAAAGAACACCCGGAATTAAAAGGACTCTGAGGAGAAATTGCACTCCGTGGGAAAATATACTAGGAAAATAATCCAGGAATAGATTTGACGCTGCTGGTGTCGGTTGGGTAAAAAGAAAAAATATGGTAATGATTCCGAGAAATGTACATTGACGGTGTGACGCCGGGACCAGGCGCTGGGGAGACCTTGTGGACAAATGGTTTAGAGAGGTGTTTTTGTTAGTTCCATACCAGAATGGATGGAGGACTGGATTTCATACTTGTATGGCTGAAAACCTGGGTTCCATACCGGTATGGCTTGAAGCCTGGGTTCCATACCGGTATGGCTTGAAGCCTGGGTTCCATACCGGTATGGCTGGAAGCCTGGGTTGCCCCTGTCCCGGCCGGGGCTGAAGATTGGCGTTTCATTCCACATCTCTCTTGCCGCTAAGACCATAGTACCAGAGACCATCATTACTCAGACTATCACCACTACCACCTCACCTTCAGCATCTTCACTGCAACCATGACTACCATCACCATAGCTGCCCCAGCCTGGTGTCTTTCCCATCGTACATTCACCATCTCCATTGCCAACACCATTACAGTCCACTGCTTTCACCCAAACCCCACCACCACCACCACCATCACCATCACCATCACAGCCGTAACCCCATCATCGTCATCATCATCAGCAGCAACAGCATCTATCTTCACCTCCACAAACCCTCGCCATCCGTGACTTCCATAAACACCAACTCATAAATACTAATTAACACAAACCTTCCTACCCTGATCAGCCTCTCCTCATTGTAAAAACACTCATAATGTAATTTGCTAATTTATTTATCCCATAAAGAGGGGTCTGCGCCTAGACTTGCCCTCCTCCACCCCCCCCCCCTCCTTTCCTTTCCCCACTCCCTCCAGTGCCCTTCCTCCACCTCCATCCTCCAGCCCTAACACCCTCCCCCCCTCCCCCCGCCTCTCCCTGCCACAACCATGGCAAAGTGTGGTGTTGGTGGGGGAATATCCAAGTGTTTTCGTCGCTCGCTCAAGGGCACTGCCGCCACCGCCTGTGTGTGTGTGTGTGTGTGTGTCCAGCCTGAACCTTATGGACGTGGCAGTTCCTGTCTGTGACCATAAGTATCCGTCCGCGGCGTCCCCTTTTTCTTCGTTAGGGTTCGTTTTTGTCCGCCGTTGTCCGCGGCAGACCGTGTGTGAGCGAAGATGACCGTCGATGCTGATGTGTGTGCGTCCGGGCCGGCCGGCCGGCGGCGGTGGCTGGTAACAAAGACGGACTCGGAGGCTGGGGATCACCAGAAGTGAGGTGAGGTGAGGAACGCACGCCAGAGGCCACACCGAGAGACGACAAGCAGGAGGTACGAGAAACGACTGCAGAGATCAGGAGAGAGAGAGAGACAGCACCGGCATCTTAACAGAAGAACAGAGGGCGTGAGAGACGGTACTAGAGACCGAGAGAAAACCAGGCTTATAAGGGAGACAGCACCAGAAGCTAGAGAGATCCAGAGGTCTGTAAGAAACAGCGTTAACCTTAAGGCCCGCTGAGCTTTGCCGCTGGTCGCTAAAGACAGCATCAGTTAGTCGAGACAGAGAAAGCCCAGAGGTCAAGGAGTCAATTTAGGGAGTCTTAAGGCAGCTGGAGGTCAGAATTCCCATAGTGATACCACTTGAGTTTGTTTCCACCAGAGTATGGGCTTAGTTGCAAATTCCCTACCTCGTGTTCCCTTTACCTAATTTCTCCTTTTCTCCCCTTTCCAGGGTTTCTCTCTCTCTCTCTCTCTCTCTCTCTCTCTCTCTCTCTCACCAGTTCATCCATAATTTACCACGCCTCTCCCCTCGCCCTCCTCCCCCAGTCTAATTTGAAACTGATCTTTAATGTTTATCTTCACTGTTTTCCATCAGGTGACTTCCAGCAATTTGATTCTTTCTCTTCCTTAACGAGGATTCCCTTCCCAGTTTCCCCGTCTCTTCATTTGCCTCGACTGTCTCGTGTCCACCGTCATCATCTCTTAATCTCTCCCAGTTAAGTTCATCCTCATTTCCAACCACCCTAACCCCTCTGAAATCATTTTCCCCTAAAGGTCTGTTCCAAATATATGTCGTCCCCCTTCATCCAATTTCTCTCCTCAAACCGTCTCTCCCCTAAGTCTCCTCCCTTTCACCTCATTCCTCTTCTCCCTATCCCTCCCCTCTTCTCTTCTTCCCCCCTCCCCATCCCCATCCCTCTCAGTCGCCCCTCCCCCATGGCCAGCCACCACTTGGAGCCAGCCAGGACTTAGCGTCAATTACGGAAGGCTTAGGGCTGAGTAATTACCTACCTGAGCTTCCAGAACCTACATTTTTGCCCTGGGAAACTTCGCCAGCTTAGCAGACTTGGCCTTCGTGATTTATTGCCCAATGGTGCGTTAATTAAGGGGCTTACCTCCCGCAAAATGTTCGGCTCTGGAAGGTTGGTGGTATGGAGCTGCGGTGGTGGAGGAGGCAATGGCGGCAGGTCTGGAAGTCGGCTTCTGGAGAGGTTTGATGAGAGCGGTTTGGCGGCGCTGGAGTGAAGGGAACTGTAGTGGTGATAGAAGAGGTGACGGCAGTTCTCTGTCTCCTTGATGGGCGCTTATATGGAGGACTATAGAGAAGGAAGTGGGGAGTGAAGGCCTAGATGTTATGTCTGGAAACGACGCCTGGAAAGCTTTGATGAGAACAGCTCCTCTGTGCTAGAGTTTATAGGGGTAGTGATGCCGGAAGCAGTGATGGACGATCTGTACGTCTTGATGGGCGCTTTTGTGAAGGAGTCGTGGCAGGGAGGGGACAGACACCGGGTATGGTATCCTTCCCCTCTAGAAAGCATTGAGAAGAATGGTTCGCTATGTGGAGTGGAAGAGCGACGGTTATGATGGTAGGTCTTGTCTGGCTTTGATGGGTATTTGTCTGGAAACCTGAAGCGAGAAGGGCGCGGGGATCTTGGTGGAGGAGGAGGAGGAGGAGGAGGAGGCGACACGTATGGGAGTCTTCTTCCGACAGATCCACGATGGGAGGGTTTCTGCAAGTTTGGAGTGAAGGGGTCCCGAGATTATCCATAAAACGACGGCAGGGCTGTATGTATGTGTGTCTGGGAAGACATCTCTGAAGACTGGAGTGAGGAGGGCGATGATAGTGTACATGATAAGATTTTTTTTTACGATGCTTAAGACAACCGGGGGGACCCCTCTGGTTGTTTGCCTTTCAACATCAAGTATTTTACCAAGTTTGGTTCAGTCGTTTCAGAGGAAATACTGACTAGTGAGAAGCTAGCGAACGGACGGACGGACGACGACGGACGCCAAGTGCTGGGAAAAGCTCACATGACCCTTCAGCCAGGAGCAATAGAAGCCAAATTAATCATTCCATAGATAGGTACATAAGACACTCATGATCTCGAAGGTAGTTACGTGAGTAAGACTAGTAAATACGTCACTTTGAACGGTGTACAGCATCATGTCTAGCACAATGTGACTTAACGAGGCAGACAATGAATTGCGCCAGCCCAGCATGACAGGTACGAGTTGTTTGCTGGTGTACACATATGTTGCTTAAAGGAGATTGTTTGTAATGCTTGACATAGGCTCCTATGTATTTACAGAACTGACACTGAAGGATTCCATTCATTTAACTCTGTTTCTCAAAATTAGATTATAATTTTTATATTATTCCTCAGAATCTAAACATCAACGCATTTCATTTCACCATTGTAAACTGGTGATGGTTCTTAGTAAGCCTGTTTAGCATGACGTTATTCGCATCTGTCCTTATTACGTCGAAGGTGTCAGCATGGAGTGACGTCATTATGGCGTCAGCCCGCTGATTGGGTCGGAGGACCTCAAGCAGTGTGGCTATATAAGAGACGAGCCCGGCGATTGGCTGAGAGTACCCCAGGTACTGTGGTAGTATCCGAGACTAGCCCGGTGATTGGAGGTGGGCATTCCCTCCTCATAGGAAGTTAAGAAATATTAGTTTTCTCTGGACAAATTATGACGGACGTGGGTATCTAGTTTTGAGGGTGGTATGTGTGTGTGTGTGTGTGTGTGTGGCAGCACGTCTCTCCGGCTTGGTGGAGGAAAACAGTAACTCTTGAGTTGTTATGACATCGTGTGGCTGGGAGTTGCGACACGGACAACTTTAAAAAGAGAAATCCCCAACTTTATTTATAGAGTGGGAGGTCTGGTATTAACCCCTCACTCAGCAACCAAGTTCTAAACACGTCGTCTGTACAACTCGCGAGGTGTCGTGGGTCAGATATAATTCATGAAAATCTTTCAGTTTTGCATTTCTCTCTCTCCCTCTCCCTCCCTCTCTCTCTCTCTCTCTCTCTCTCTCTCTCTCTCTCTCGTGAGAGACCTCGTTTTCTGTTGCAGTGATTTCACTATTCATACGCACGTTTTGTCACCACGATATCACGGCTGTGGGCAGGGAGGGACCCCCGGCCTGTAGAAAACGCTTGATAGTGTTTTAAAGCATCGTAGATACTCTGTAGTGGCTTCGTGGGTTATCCCCATGTCGCGTCATCTTCCCTCCACTGCAGGGTATCCCCGTAATGTAGAGCGGATCTCCCGGCTGTGGTGTCGCTCTGTTGCGATGAGCAAAGGCACAAAATTTTAATGGCGGACGTAAAAATACAGTGCTGGCTGTTCGGGCTGTTGGCGTTAGCTCTACGCTGGACTCCACCAGGGCTCAGGCGACAAATCCTGGTGCTCCTTCCTCTTTCGCGTTTTCCACAAGTAACCTTCTTAGGAAAATATTTGACGAAGGTATTGATGGTTAGACTGTTCAAGATACTTGCTAAGTTTCATCATTTTCGTTCTCGAGGAAGTAAGATGATGTCTTCATTGGTTTTTCTTCTTCTTGTTTACCATTCCCTTAGATGTCTGTAGCCTGTGGTAGCCAGACTGTGGCTAGCTTGCCGTGCAGGAGATTTATTTGTCCAGTTGTCTTTGCTGCAAGAAAACGGGAAGTTATGAACATGGAGTGGCTGAGGTCAGCATGGCGGGGGGACCATCCCCGTCGCTGGGCGGTAATCAATGAGGCCGGCCCGCAGGTGAGAAGCCAAGACCCCCGTCGTGCGCATGCGCCTACCTGCAACACCCCTGGAAGATCCCCACCAACCAGCGCCCAGCACTCACCTGTGCGGCCAGGTGAGGGGCCAATCAATAATGATGACGTCCAGGTAACGCCGTACTCCGCCAATGAGAGGTCGTAGTTCACCGGATGGGCGGGGTCAGGTCAGGTAATCCAGCGTGATGGAGGTGCGAGAGGCAACATAGTGAACATAATTCTTCAGTTGTCTCTCAAAAGCAACTTCCGTTTACACGGGTCAAGAAATCTGGTTTACAGAGATGTAAATCAACAGGTAATGGCGTGTTGTGATAACGTAGAAATCAGGTTTTAGTTCAGCGAAGGAGTGGTAATTTGAGTTTACGTCTCCTTGCAGGTAAGAGCGTGGCTGCCATTTACAAGACTCAGGTGCGCCCGGCGGGAGGTGAGTATTGATGTTTACACGCATCCTCCACCCCTCCCTTCCTCCTCCCTCCTCCCCCCGACCCTCCCTACACCTTCGTCCTCGCCATCCACCGTCTCCCTTCCCTCCCCCCTCCCGCCACCCCACCTCTGCACACACTCGCTACCCTCCCTCCCTCCCACTTCACCCACCTCCCCCAACACCACAAGATTCCTCGCCACTTCCTCTCCCTCGCCGTCTCGCACTTCTTCCATTCTTGCCACTCGCCATCCACCCACCCCCCAAACATCTCATGCCTCGCCAGCTAACACCCCGATTCCTCCGGCCTTGCCACCCACCACCATACCCACGCGCCCATCCTCGTCACCCCTGCCTCTCTACCTATTACCCTTCCAACCCACTTAACCAACCCTGCCAAGGCCTTGCCATCCACTGCATCACACTGGCTGTCCAACTGCAACCTGTTCCAATGCCTCGCCAACCGCCACGTTCCCCCCACCTCCACTTACTTCCGCTTCCCGCGTGTACAATTCTTTCCTTTTCTTTATCTCTCTTCCCCTTTCACCTGCCCCTCCAGCGGAAAACTTCATGAAGGTAAGGGAACTTGAGCGCCAAGGAGTTGAAAATCATGGGGTTCGGGGTAAGAATTTTAATTCCGTTTTCTGCATTATTACTGTTTTGTTTGATGTGCTGTTTTATTAAGCTGACATCAGACGTCACAATAAAGCCGAGGCGAATATATGTTGTTGCGTTGGTTTATCTATAATGGAGTTGTGTTAGGTGCTTCCTTTATTTCATCAGCTTTAAAGAGAATATTTTGCTACAGGCGCCAGCCACGACTTAAACCCTTGCATGTTCCTGTTTTATGGTGACAGTGAAGTTGGCCTAATCTGCTATCTTGTCTCTCGCTCATTATATGT
>JAYMFT010091956.1:0-14000 GCA_038088735.1 Panulirus argus | reverse complement strand
GGGAGAGAGAGAGAGAGAGAGAGAGAGAGAGAGAGAGAGAGAGAGAGAGAGAGAGTTCAATGCATCCACTACAATACACACAGAAATGATGGTTTTAATTCTGAGTAATTTCGTTACATTTGGCAGGACAATACAAAGATGTAACTCCAAAATGGTTCTGTATATCCTAACATTACGACAAGGATAAAAAGGAAAATAACTAATCACAAGCCAATTTTGACTGTCCTGCCTCTTCTGTCACTTCCTTCAGGCAAGTTCTGTCTTGTCCTGTTCTTCTCAAGGGCCCGCATCACATTTCAGACTCTCACACACTCTCTCTCTCTCTCTCTCTCCCAAGCATCCACTTCAATCCACTCCCTCTCTCTCTCCCGAACATCCACTTCAATCCGCTCCCTCTCTCTCTCTCCCCCTCCCTCACTCCGCCACCTAGTCCAGCGTCCCGATATGTTGATATGGATTTTTGCCTGGCTGTGTAGTACTCCTCCTTGGTCTCCAGCAGCATCCCAGTGACCTCCACCAAAGCAGAGTTAAGACAGGCGGGGTTCGGTCCGGGCCTGTTGTAGAGCATGACGACGAGGAGGAGGGGCAAGAGGAGGAGGAGCAAAATGATGCCCGAAGCAAAACAATGACAAGGGTACTTCAAACAACACAATATACGACGGTCAAGGACATAGAGAGAGAGAGAGAGAGAGAGAGAGAGAGAGAGAGAGAGAGAGAGAGAGAGAGAGTCCAAGGTAACAGAGTTATGACGACATACGTAAACATCCCAAGCATAAAATGCAAAAGACAAACAGAAATATATAACAGCTTTACGAAAACAAAAGAACATGCCCGGAAGATATGAAAAAGAGAATGGATACTAGGAGAGAGAGAGAGAGAGAGAGAGAGAGAGAGAGAGAGAGAGAAAAGAGCATCTGTCATTTGTCACTGAAAGAAAAGCGCGGAAGCAACAGCTTCGGGGGGCACAGAGAGAGAGAGAGAGAGAGAGAGAGAGAGAGAGAGAGAGAGAGAGAGAGGGGGACATCAACACCCTCCCATCCGCCCTTTACAAGTGGCACTCCAACGGCTCATTCACCGCACACAACCCCTCTCAACCCCACTCTAAACCATCTCACTGTACTAATGCTTTTCCCCGTACGAACCCATCAAGGTCGTGCTGAGGTCGTTCCCGTCTGGACCCCACAAGGTCGTCCCGCGAATACTGAGTGTCATGCGACTCCTCGTTTCCTCGTGACATGTCTCCAACAACTAACCCTTTCCTCGCCAGTACTTAGGCAGCGCCTTCAACACAAGGTAACCCTCACCAACAGACTGCCAAAAAACTATAACACCAGCTACCTCCTGATATGTCTCCAGCAATTACCCACTCACCAACAGTTAACAAGCGTCTTCAACACCAACTACCCCCCCCCTCATCAACAGTTAACGAGCGTCTCAAACACCAGCTAATCCTCACTACCTCTATCCATGGGTCCATAACGATGTCTTTCCGCTGGAAAACATAGACAGCACCTACTGTAACCCGAGACGAACAAGTGGCAGGAGGTTTTGACAAATGTCTGTATGTATGACACTTATGACAACCTCTTTCTGGAAGTAAAGTTTTGGCCGTCCCTTCCAGGAGATACAGTCTTGGGTGTCCCTTCCAGTTAGTAAAGTCTTGGGCGTCCCTTCCATGAAGGAGGGTCTTGGGAAACCCTCTCAGGATTCAGGGTCTTGGACGTCCGTTCCAGAAAAACAGGGTCTCAGTCGTCCATTCCAGGATATAGGGCCTTGGGCTCCCCCTTCCGGGATATAGGGTCTTAGGCTCCCCTTCCAGGAAGGAGGGTCTTGAGCCATCCTTCCAGCACGAGGGTGCTGGGTGTGGTGTCGGGGGGCCATTGAGTCATCCCCCACTCGAGGATGGCGATGTTTAGCTGGCCTCTTGAGTTGCGCCCTGGAGGAGGGTTTCCTGAATCACCGGCTGTATACCATCTTCCGCCTCGCGCTTAACACTCTCGCTCTCTCTCTCTCTCTCTGGAGCTCTTGAAACATCTTTCTCTCTTTCTCGGTACTTCGTCCACTTACTCTCTCTCTCTCTCTCTCTCTAGTTCCTCTGCCGTCTTTCTTTTTTCCCCTTCTCATAAAACTGACGAGCCAAAATGGCAAAGGTGCTCCATGACGTAAAAAAAACGAGACCATCTTCTCAAAACACGCGTCTTGCAAATACACCAAAAGCCGACACGTCTTTGCTTTCCATGTTTGCCCATCGTCCCGAAACCCTGACTCGCTTATTCACGTGGCGTCCTCAGGATAAAACACCCGGTTTCCAGGGCGGGGGAAAGACGAGTGGTAAAGGAACTGCTGGAAGCGAGATAAAACCGAATGATGACCTGCTCACTTGTTGAGGATGCAAAGCCTCCATCACTTCCTCCAAGTACCCAGCGTCCAGTCCTCCAAGTACCCCTCCAACCACCCCCCCAGTCTCCCTCCAATACCCACCTCCCTCCTCGTGGGTAACAAGATTGTAGCTGAGAGATACATTAGAACCCTCAGAAAACTTTAAAGATAAAACATATAAAAGTATTAGACAAGCTGGGAATGCACACGCAATGATAGAAAATCAATGGCTGTTTACGACGAAGAAAGATTCAGAAAACCTAAGAAAATTCACTTTAAATAAACGCTGAATTCTGAGAGTGAATGAAAGGTTTCACTATACTACATTAAACCCATAAACCAACATCCTCATTCTTGATAAGGCATCACACATGAGGCGGTCGTCTGTCTGTTATTCGTGTTCTTGCTATTGTTGGTGTCAGACTGGCTGGGGTTGGTCTTTCGCCCAGCAAGGCAGGAATTCCTCTTCTCTGACCCTCACCAGTGTCAGACTCCAAAGAAGAGGGAGAAGACTGGAGACTGGCTCCGATGGCTATCCACCACCGTGTGTGTATATTCCGATAATGACGGTCTAATTGGTAGTTAAGCACTGTAATTGACATCTGAGGGCTTTTAACCCCATGTTCATTAAACGTCTCGTTTGTCAGGCCCAATACACTAAATAATCCCAGCTATCATAATTACCGAATATTATCACATGATTATACGAAGGGCCCCCACATCTCCATCCCGGTAAAACACAGGGGTCTGTAGCAATATAATAAACCATAACCTTCAATTAGCGTGTGGGGCACCTTCTTCCACCGCCAATGGCCCCCACGTCTCTGTATGACCAAGAATCGTTTACTAATAATAACAGTCCAGGGATTATTCCCCTGAAGAACTTCTTCGGGCAATAATGTGTCAACCTCAGCCCCATGCTTTACTATACTGACTCCATCCGTAGTGGTGGATAGGGAGGGGCTTTCTGCTTTACTCTCCTGTCTCCATCTGTACTGGAGGGTGGGAAGGAGCCTCCTGCTTTACTATCCTGTCTCCATCTACAAAGATTAGGAATGCTGGATACTACTACTGTCCTCCAGCAGGTAACCTCGTCACAGACCATCGTTCCCTCCTGTTTCTGGCCCTTTCCATGAAGTCCCACGTGCGACGACGCTCTGACTTACCTTATTATCGCCGCCACTCTCGCTATCACACTGGAAAACGAAACAAAAAAGAAACATTAGTAACATGGATAAAAGGAAAGCAACATGGAAAGAAAAAAACAATGGCAGAGACAAGCAGGGTAAAATGTCTAGGTGTGTGTGGAGTAAGATCAAGGGGTCATATGGTCTGATTACACAGCTTTAATATACCCCAGTGTATGAGAGGAGGCGGCCCTCGATAACCACTCGCTATGGTGATAAGGCTTGGCCAGCCTCAGATACACTAACCCCACCCGACCACCACACACACCACTGTCAACAACGTTTACACAATCAAAAATAATCCGCACATCAACTTACGTCAGCACGTACGTGTAAGAAAATGTAATTCCAAGTCAAGAACTTACGTTCATCAACTTAAGCAACTCGATGCTGCCAACAGGCGAACTCTGAGTCCAATTAGACAAGTTCCAACGTTCGAAATCCACCCAGCCTTCTTCCTTACCCGAACTTAGGTGTGTGTTTGTTGCTCTTGTCAAATGCACTCCGCTGGGCGTACCCACACCACCACATGTCATCATCTCAGCCTCAATTGCTGGTCCCTTTCCAATCGAGGAACTCAAAAAAAGGAGACAGTTCAATGATTACTACTGATCTCATTTTTCCAAGTCGAGGGCTCCAGTCACGGACCAGATGTTCTCGTCCAGCCCTGGCCTTAAATGCAATACCAGAAAAAGGGATAAAGAGATGGAGACGTACGGAGGGAAAGAGAAAGACACGAGAAGGCAAAGGTTTCTCCCAAAGTTTAACGCGGGACCCAGACGCGGACCCATTTACCATGCGGCGTGTCCCTGGCGGAGGAAAAAGAGGAACCAACTACGCCAGAGGGGAGAGGACACCACTACTCACAAGTAGCACGCCAGTGTGTGTGTATACACCAGCGGACGCCTCCGGGTCAAGTGGCACTCAGAGAACCCCTCGAGCCTTAGCCAAGCTCGTCTCCTTTTCGACTTTCCTCCCTACTCTCCCTTTTCTCAGCTCACGTGAGTAATCTCTCTCTCTCTCTCCCTCTACCTACTCTTACCTTATTACGTGTACACACACACACACACTCTCTCTCTCTCTCTCCCTTAAGTCTTACGTTATCTTACTCTCATCAAGATGAGAGGGGTGCTCTTTGTTGGATATCCCGGCTGCTTACAAAATTCGGTTTTGCCGAACCCTCAAATACTACCTTCTCGCTAACTGGATGGGAACCTCGTGGAAAACACAGTGCTTTACCACGACCTTCCATTACGTGAGGGAAGCAATCAATGCGCGGACCGAAATATCTATCCTCCCACTAGATCCCCACTATACCAGAGTGCATATACCACTCTGGCATGCCGCATAACCTCCATCAAAAGATATCTATGAATATTGATGCGTGGAAAATGGGAGGGGGTGCTCCTCTTGCTCTTTCCAACGCCACAACATATATTCGTAATCTAACCCAAACACACACACACACACACACACACACACCACACACATCCGCAGCAAATGCCCTAAGCACGGGATGAAGGATCCGTACCTAATGGAAATCCATTTCGGGTTATAACTGGACACAGCGCTGATGGAAGGAGGGAACGCAGCCCCTAGCACCTAGCCACACTTCGGAACTAGACACACACACACACACGCACACACACAAACACAAACACACACTCTGTGTTGACATTAAATCCAGAATGTGACACATACTTTGCGCATTTCTGGCCCTGTCTGTGATCCCGTTAAAAACGCCAAGAGGTCGCTACTGTGACCCCATAAACAATGACTAAGAGGTCAATAACAAACCGGATGCTACCTTACCACTCACACCAATACTATTCAATCCTCAACGTCAATTACCTTCCAAAACCCTTCGTCAAAGGGACATCCACCCGTCTCAACCAACCTCTTTAATCTGAATGGCAATCTGGTCGACATCCCACTGGGAAAAAAAGCAATAAAGATACTTAGTATATCACGTGATCAGTAATGAACTAAGCCACAACACTACCTCAAACACTCCAACAAAAAAGACCCCCTAAAAAAAAATCGTCCCCTATATAGCAGCCCCATTATCTCAGGGGAGTTTGTCTGTGCAGACTAGCAAATAACAATTATGGTTTCCCTCATGCTAACCAAACGGCACCACCAATCAAAACACCACTAATAATGCACACCCACTAACCATAATACCGACTAATAACGCCGGCTCTACTATATTGTCCGTTTTCAGCGTAACAAACGACCATGAGTATTTATATATATAAAAAAAAGAATCAGTCTCATCAATAATATTCCGCTAATGAACTATTTACAAACGGATCACCGCGGTAAAGCTGATGAAAATTACTGAGCCTATGAAATCAATGGAAGGACCAAGCATCTACATTGTGTACCAGAGACCAGCCAGGTTAAGGGGGGGGGCGCTATGCAGGCCTGAGGGCGACTGTGGTTTCCAACAGCTCCGTCGAGAAAGCGACCCAATCCAACAGCCTGGTGGGCCCAGCCCGGGCTGTGGTGGGGAGGTGACGAAGACCCCCGAAGACTTCACCAGGTGTTTACCTGTGTCCGTTCAGCAATAAGCTTCGTACTCTACATTACGTCGATTCTGGAGTCTTTGTCTCTTGCCTTACACGACCCAGTCTCCGACCAAGCCAACACCGCAGCTCCTCAGATCAGCCAGGCTGTTTGGAGCGGCGTCCCGTAGGCCCAACGTACCCACTGCAGCAGCCCGGCCAACCCCGGTGCGCTCTTGACACTGTTTATCCAGTGGATTCTTGAATTTTTCCCGGTGGCCGGACCAAATGTTTCCATTGCCCGGAGGCGGAACGCTGACCAATATTCCCGTGGTTGGTGTATTCAAAAAGTCTTCTTTCAGAGTATTCAGGACGCAAGCTGTATATGACTGGTGTCCTTCTGTAGTCTTCCACTTCTGTTAAGCTACGTGTTAGCTGGGGGCCGTGCTCACAGGGTGTACCGTAAGCGTTCCAGGGTCGTACCGTCGCACTCAAGGGTCGTTAACGTCCGCGTTCCAGGGTCGTATCGTCGTGCTCAAGGGTCGTTAACGTCGTGTTCCAGGGTCGTTAGCGTCGTGCCCATGGATCGCACCGTCGTGTTCTTGAGGCGCAGCGTCGTGCTCAAGGGGTGTGAACGGTCGTGTCCAAGGGTCGTGGCGTCGTGCTCACAAAAAAAAAAGGAAAAAGGTCCCAACCCGACGGACGAGAGAACGACCAACAAGAGCCCACAATCACCCAGGTGGCATGAGGCCATGTTAACTCCCACATCCAACACGGCTCCGTGGCCCCAAACACCTCCCATTTCTCTGCAGTCAAATATGTCTGAGCCTCCATTAAAATTCATCGCTTCACAACTAATTTCCATATAAACTGTAATAATAATTTAACTTCCCCGACGCCTCCAGCTTCCCCCTGATAGCCGGCGATAATGGAACTCGCCCCCAACAGAACGGCATTCAAGCCGAGCAACCAGAAAAACGAGTATCTAAACTACTCGCATCTCCATGTAAAACATAACAGTTAAACATGACACTACCTTGTAAAAGAAGAAAGAAAAAAACAAGGTAATAAACCCAAATCGCCTGCGCTAAACCGAGTGAAGCGCTGGTGCTTGCTTCTCAACCATCCCGTCCCGCAGCATTGTTAATCGCAACCTCATAAACGGGGCTGGATCGTAAACTGACGACTTGGCTATTCTTTCGGGGAGGCTCATATTGGTCCGGTAATAAGCAGTTTTTCGGCAGTTTGCCTCCCCCCCCCCCAAGGAAACAGCGGGAGGAGCCGGCGGTTTAACCGCGTTAAACCGCCGGCACTAGGGAGTTTGATACACCTATCAAATATCACACTCCCTCTCTTCCGTCTTGTCTTCATGGGCTCTCCGACCTGAGCATGCACCCAGCCTCCACCATCTCCCATCCCCGAAGCCCGTTCAAGCCAGTAAGGGACAAATGGCACGACCCTTAAATAAGACGGTTACGACCCTTCGGTATGACGGCGTGACCTCCGAACCGACCCTTTAATAAGGGTTTGGTCAATGGCCAAACTGTTATGCACGAGAGTCGTACACTCGTGCGAGAAGGGGTTGAGGCACTCCTCCTGCAGGATCAGGAACCAACTTTCAGCTGAGCCTGTGGACTTCCCGACAACTCCTATTGCATTCTTCCTTCAGCTCATCCGCCGATTTCTTCTTGGGTCGTCCCAGATGACACAACCCCACGACCGACTGGCTGTCCAATCAGCACCCTTGACAACTTCGGGAGAGTCGCCGCCGCCGCCGCTCCACTCCTCTCCCAAGAACTGCCACTGACGCAAAAGACCAAAACTCTTTATAGCTCCATAACCACTGAAGGCTCTTAGCAGATATCTATTAAGGATCTTCAACAGTCCCTTCAAGAGCTGTCACAGAAGTCCCCACAAATCTCAAAGAGATCTTGCTCCTGAGAGACACTTCATGACCAACCACGAATCATCCCAAGGAGAGTCGTCACTGAGGTTCGTCCGTAAAACACTTTACCAACACTGGGGCTGATATCATCCTCACACTACGGAGGGTCGCCTTGGAAGACACGATCCACGACCTTCCAAAATCCGCCACGTCCCCCCTCCCCACCCTGAGGTAGTCATTCACGACCATCTACAGCCTCTGGAACACGATCCTCCAGAGTCGTCATTCACAACCCCTCCAAAACCAGGGGGCCCTCCTTCAGGACCCTCCAAAAACCCCTCCGCCACAGTCGTCAGCGAAGACCACCCCTTCCAGATTCATCCTTTACAAACTCCTCCGCGGTTATGCCAAGTCACAAGCCTCCGTAAATCGTCGAGTGGACCCTCCACACCACAGCTGTTAAGTCTCCACAATGGCTTCCACCCGTAGCACACTCCACATCACCCGACCATTCACTTTGGGGTTTACTGCTACGATTTCCCATCCTCCGCTTTTTCTTCTTTCGCGAGATTCCTCCAAATCGCATTTGACACAGCCAATAAAATTCCTTCTTTTGAGTTCCGGGGAAGAAGTGGCAATCTGATACGCTGCCTTACACGTTCGTTACTATTTGATGGGGGTGACACACTACCGTACTCGCTATGAAAGTCCTGGTTTACGATCCTGTCCCCGTCATTAAGATGCTATTACTGTCCTCCAGCAGATAACCCTGTCATAGACCATAAGGTCTTCTGTTTTATGGCCCTCCTCCATGTACTTTCGTGTGGCTTTCTGCTTTACAACCCTGTCTCCATCTATATTGATTAGGAGTGTGGGATACTATTACTTGCCTCCGGCACATAACCTCGTCATACGCTATCTTCACGCACAAGGGGATATAAAAGATGGGTCTATATCGTCTTGAGGAGACTCGACCCACTGTGGACGGTGACGCAAAAACCCAGACCAGTGGCGACTACCCCAGAAAAAAAAAAAAAGACAGCGCAGTTGCGCAAGTGGTAAAGCGACAGAACAAGGGGGGGTAAGACGAGAAAAAACACGAGTGACGGCAATAAGCGAGGGTGGACGAATGACATCGAGTTGTTCAAGTGTGGCAACAACAGCTGGAGAGCACAACCATGGCAGTAACGAGGAGGAGGAGTAGAGTCCTCAAACGGCCAAATGGATTGCGTTCGGATTATCGACGCAAATAAATGGCGGGTTTATTGAGCACTCGTACCCACAGTGAGGCCAGGGGTTGAGTGAGAGCACACACACAGGGATACAGAGAGAGAGAGAGAGAGAGAGAGAGAGAGAGAGAGAGCACTCCAGGTCCTGGAAACTGGCCACGGTGAATGGGAGCGTCATAACGAGTATTAAGGAAGGCGAACTCTGGTTTGAGGCAGGCGAGTACGATCCACCACAGCGATACTTGTGACCTCAAACCTTTCTCTACCACTGCCACCACTCCAGCCAGCCCTCAACCACATCAATGGTGCAACCACCACATCACTGGTGCAGCTACAACACCACCACAACAACCACTACTCTCCCAGGACCTACCCCCACAGTCTTCGGCTTCCTTCCAATCCCCTTTTCTATTCTTAGTCCTCTCTTCAATCGACCCAACTGGACGAGAGGAGGAACGCCACACCTCAAGAATCCCAATTCCCTTTCCATTCCCTACCGGTTCCTAGTTCTCCTTCAAACCGACCCATACTAGGAGGGGCTGAACAACACTTGAGTCAGTCCCTCGTGTTCATACACCGTCGGGCAAACCACCCAGTGTCCTAATTGCCGTAACGTCTCGCTAACTAATGTTCGACTTGTACCATTACAAAGGACAACCACACCCGTTTTCCTTCCTGGCCTCTGTGTGTATGTGTGTGTGTGTGTGTGTGTGTGTGTTTGTGTGTGTGTCCGTGAGACCACGGCTCCAGCTCCAGCCTCCCCGCTGTTTGGATTAAGAAGGTCTGGTACTAACCACGGCTCTCCTCCGCTCCCCTCCGGAGAAACCAATTTCTCCCGGGCCATTTTGGCGCGGGCCATAAACACTCCCGAGCAGCGCCCGACCTCCGATCTAATCAAGGCGCCAGTAAACCTGATGAACTAACCGGGACGATGCATATCAAGCGATCCGCCGGCCGGCCGCTTGATCGTGAATACAATAAGGATAAAATAACAGTATCAACCTGGAGGAGGAGGAGGAGGAGGAGGAGGTTGTTAATGCTCCTGGGAGAGAGGCGGCGGCGGCAGTGGCAGCAGCTCCTCCCCTGATTATAATTCAATGGACGGGTGTAAAGAATCACAGAGGGGGACACCTGGACACTCACTACCACTTACACCACAATTACATGACTTCTTTTTCCACAGTGGTGCTTCTCACCTCCTGCCACTGCGAAAATCGGCACGACCAAACCACCATTAATAACCAGACGGGTTCTAAAGACAGCAGACGCTTTCTGTCGCCTCTGCCGCGGCTGCTACTGGACCTGCGGAGAGAGAGAGAGAGAGAGAGAGAGAGAGAGAGAGAGAGAGAGAGTGGCGGACAGGGAGGCGAGGCGGCGCACGGCGCGGACGGAGCCGTCCTGGTTTTGCATGCATAATGAAGCAGCTGTGGAAAATGATATTTCCTGAAAATTTACGGTCCCGCGAACGAGCGGGGAATACGGGGTTTACCGCCGGCCGACACGCAACCCTGGTACCCACATGGGTCCTGTGGAGGCTGAGCGGAGCGCTCCCCCTAAACCACACACACACACACACACACACAAAATCTTCGGCTGGAATGGAAAAAAAAAAAAAAGAAAAAAAAGAGGAAGGTTGGTGGAAAAGAAAATGTGAACGATGATGGAAAGAAAATGGCAGCCGTGAGTGAGATGAAAACTGACAAGAGAAAAAAAAAAAACATCTGGTGGCAAACGTAAAAACTCACTCTGTGCTCCGAGGGTCTCAAGTGTAAGTTGTCGACGCTTCGCTCTTCCGTCCGGTGGTGAGGCGGAGGAGCACCATCTCCTCCTGGGAATGTGTCAGGATGAGAGGCGAGGACGTTTTATGAAGGGGAGGAAGAGAGACTTCGGATATATTTGTATCATGCCAGAGTGACATCAAAGGGAAGGGGGCAGGAAGTTGATGTCACTAATGTACGACTTTGGGGAGAGGAGGAGGAGGTGTGAGGGTCTTGGAGGGGTGACGCGAGTGGCTGTCTCCGACACTGTCGAGTGGGAGGAAAAGACAGAGAGAGAGAGAGAGGGTCCTCTTCAAGAAGGGGAAGGCACATCCTTCTCCAACACTCACACGCCCCTTCCCTGGCCCATCCCAGGTTGCTGTCTTTTCTTTCTCCCTAACGTACACCTAGCGGGCTGCTCACACTGTCTCCCCATCACATACATCACGACGGGGCTCCTACGACACGCTTCCACCCCCACCTCACACCTGTCCATGAACTACTGCGACACCCACGGTCGTCGCTCATGACCCCCAAGAACTGGTCCTTGACCTTCGCGCCCTTGCTGGTGAAAAAAAAAAAAACTGGTTCACCGAGGCACTGATCAATTAACCATGACACCTGGAGCTTCAGTATGGTGTTCCACAGGACTCTCGCGACCGTAAGAGAATCCTTGACGTAAAAATGATATACATATCGTCGTCTGCCCAGCCGTGCCTCGCTAGCCCAACCATAACAACACACCTCACATTAACACACACACACACACACACACACACACACACACAACTTATATTCTAGAGCACAACCATTTGCTATATTTCACGCCGGAGTTGGTCCGACATGCATGTTTTACCAACTTCCCGCACACATCACTCGCCAATGACGGGGGCTCGGGAGCCACACGGGCCGAACCCCCGTGACGCTCACAGGGCCGAGTTTCCCCACCGGCAACCACTGGCGGAGGGACCTCCGGGTGGCTTGCCACATACGCCCCGGGCCCGCAGAGACCCACTGAGCGCCTCCATAAAGACGCCCACGGAGAAACAGACCTCGTATATGCGCATGTTTGGTTCCGCCTGATTGGCCCTTCTAATAACCGGACACACAAACTGGTACTCGCACAGACTCCCAACGAGGCTCTTTTAAGTACCATCCCACCACACGATGCTATCGCCGGACCACCTCCCAAACTAGTTCTAGTTTACGACTGAAACAATAATGGAGGAGACGAAGACTCGGCGGCTCCCCAAACCCAGAGGACTTCATCCCTGGCCTACTACGGTGGGGAGAGAACCCTCCCATAACCCGGTGGGGGCTTTTACCTCAAGCGACGGGGCCGCCCTTCCATAAACCCAGGGACTCTCGAACCCCTGTAGGGGCGACTCTCCTAAAATCCTGGGGTCTTCTTCACCCCCAGTCGGGTGTGGGGAGGCCTCCCAAAAGCCGGGGACTTCACTCCAGGAGGAGGGACGACCTCCAAGCTATACACTATGTAAATGGGACGGCATCCAATCTGTCTCATCCCGTATTGATATTCAGCAAAGCCCGGGTAATGAAAGGCTCGATCCTGGGCTTCGCCTGGAAGGGCACTGGGATGGTGAGGAGGAGGAGGAGGAGGAGGAGGAGGAGGAGGAGGAGGAGCCGCCTGGGCCCCGGGTTCTACACCAACACTTACTACTGCCGGGATAACTCTCGTGCAATACCTGGTGCTGCCGCACGCCACATGCTGACCACGACAGCAGCATATGCTGGTGTTGCTGAGGGGCTTCCACCACCACCACCACCGCACGCCGGGGATGCCTCAGGCTGCCGCCACATACCAAGGAGACCGTAACCTGCCACCACGTAACAAGGACAATGCAGGCTGCCACCACATACCAGGGACACTGCAGGCTGCCAGCACATACCAAGGACACTACAGAGCTGCCACCACATACTAGGGACACTGCAGGCTGCCACCACATACTAGGGACTCTGCAGGCTGCCACCACATGCCAGTTACACAGCAGGCTGCCAGGACACCACACATCCCAGCAGGTACAGCTCGGAGATGACAGGAGAACAAACAGGTGCAGTATATCCCGCTGGGCCTCATGCCGGCCCCCCCGCTGCACCCACCATCAGCACCCTCGGCCAGGCTCACCTGCCTCGCACCGCCATCAACAATAAATCAACTCCCCGGAGTAATCCGGCAGGCATCGCGCTAAACGCTCACTTCCCACAGTCTGGCGCTTAAATCGTGGGGTCGCGCGATCAGCCAGCCAGCCAGCCAGCGAGGCATGCAGGATATGCCCTGATATCCTTTTGCATTCCGTCCCTTGCGCGGGGCACGGAGGATCTCTCTCTCTCTCTGATTAACTCTTACGCCCTCTTGCACCCGCACACCGAAGTGATGGCGGGGGTTTAGACTTTGCATAAGGGATTACACAGTAGCGCAAGATGCGGGAGATACAGCCGGATACAAAACTCCCGGCAAACTCGATATAAATGGAGATTACCGCGCGGCCTCCTCCCTCCGATGCCATAAACCGCGCTGCGCCCTAACAATGGCTGTACACGCCACGGGAACACCACCCGATCGGCAATCTCCTCGTGATACAATGGCGAGGTCTTGTAAAAGTTGACAGAAGAAGATACCAAAGGTACCCAAAAACAATGAGCTGAATACCGCAGCCGGTCGTCTAAGAATGACAAAAGGAATGTTACGTACAGTGTCAAACAAAATCTACACGGCGAGTTTCACGGCGAGGTCTCGTCGAAGGTGATCGTAATGTCAAAGAAACCAACACGACCCACGCTTTTCCGACGATGACAAAAGAAGACTGCGATGTCTAAGGAGGCAACACAGTGAGTCCCAAACCGAAGATGGCCCTTCTCAGGAACAAAACACGACACGTCTGACGGCTTCTGGGGGAAATTAAGAGGAACCAAGAGGGTGAGTTGCACAGATAAGGCGGCGGCTGCAGCAGACGCAAGGGCAAAGGCTAGCGTCTAGTGTGTGTGTGTGTGTGTGTGTGTGTGTGTGTGTGTGTGTGTGTGTGTGGGGTGGGGCG
>JAYMFT010091945.1:0-14000 GCA_038088735.1 Panulirus argus | reverse complement strand
GAGAGAGAGAGAGAGAGAGAGAGAGAGAGAGAGAGAGAGAGAGAAAGAGAGAGAGAGAGAGAGAGTGGGAGATCTGAGATGGAGAACGTCTAGCCTTAACAACAGACCAGTAAACTTTGTCTCAAACGCAGTTACTTTCCCCGGATTCAGCAGTCAGTTTTGCCTGGAGTTGAACTCACTCCCCCCAGATATTGATGCAATTCAGCGAACCCAGTGGTCCTTGGAAAACCTCTTTTACCTTCTTTCTCTCTCTCTCTCTCTCTCTCTCTCTCTCTCTTTTCTTTTTACAGCCATATTCTTCGCCGAAACTGTCTAAAAGGTTACAGAGTGAGCAGTAAAACTGTCAGCTGGCACAACTGGTCTGCAAGATATTATTACCAGAACATTTCGCTTCTGATGATTGCAGGTATTTACAAAACACATCCCGTGTGAGAGTAGTTCTCCCTCCTGTATAGTATCTAAAGTTTTAAAGATTTTTCCTTCCTATCTCTTACGCCAGAAGTAACCTAAGATTATATCAGTTCACACTCGGAGCAGAAATATCAAGACTTGCCCCTGAAATTGCAAAGTGAGTCTCCTTTCTGATTTCCCTTTACGACCGCCTCCACCTTCTAAAATTACCGAAAACTGCACCAGCCGGAGGCTCGTAAAGGGGTCTGCGCTATATGACCGTAACAAAGGCCTGTTCCTCTCAAAATCGCAGTTTAATTTAACGACAGCAGCGGGAGCTTGCTTCTTCATACGTGTGATTGCACAGCCTAAACACATCCTTCAGAGTTGTGCATCCGGGCATGAAACAGTTAATTATAAGGGCTGACGAGGAGCCTTATCTTCCCTACCACTCACAACGCTGCCAGACACGTTGTAAGCCCGAAGCAAGGAACTATCGTCATTATGAAGTGGGTGGTTGTTGGGTTCCTGGCGTGGAAGGGGCTGTGAGTGGGATGGGGGCATCCACTCAGCTCTGGTGTGGATGTGAGGGTAGTGATTGTGGGAGGCCAGTAGCCTTGCTGCCTGCAGCGTGGACAGAGGATCCTCCCTGGCTCTGGCGTGGAGAGGGATGTGAGTGTGAGAGGGTATACACTCGCCTCTGGTATGGAGAGGGATACTTGTGTAGGGGGTGATGTGAAATCAGAGGGAGTGTCTGGCTTCACTGTTGGCGGTTAAGACAAACACCAACTGACTGTATCAGTTCCTACAACAGGATTTGAATATAGACTCTCCAGCAGGATAGTTATTGTTTTACTGTATCTCTTTCAAGGCAATTTGCTGTCTAATGTTTCATGATGACAGACGAAGCGATCTTGTTTTCTCTGAAGCTCTTTTCTTTCTTTCTGATTTCCTCTTGGAACTACGAGAATATGTAAAGAAAATAAGTTTCCCTCAACCTGTTTGATGAGGGAAGAACTGCAGATGTTGAACAGCTTTGCATGGGAGGAATTCATTTTGAAGCAAAGAACGTTTTGCGAAGTCATAAAGGAATACCCTTTAATCCAATCTACACGGTGTCCATGTGCTGACATAAACAGATCCCAAGTAACAACACTTGGGAAGAGAAGAGCATCAACACCTCCGGGCCATAACACATCCTGAAGTGGTTTGTTTACCTCAGCCGGGAGCGTGTGTGGAACCTGAGGCGCCGTTGTGTTCACGAACGCCTGTTTGACCCGAGCAGCCCACCAATCCTGCCTCAGATGACTATATAACGCGGATCTGATTGGCCGAGTAGCCTGCCGGGGTCCGAAATGGGTTGAGGCTTTGTGCTGTAATGAGCCACAGAAGGCGAAATGGGAAGAGAGAATATACATTTCTGTATATATGAATTTATGTCTATATGTCGAAGCATGTGAAGTGTTCGAGCTCTGAGAGTGTGTCACGGAGTCGTGTTGCTGGCATTTTAGGTGGTAGGTAGCGAGAGGAACACCCGGTACTTATATAGCAATAGTGTGCGGCTGGAGAGCTTCCGAAGAGTGTTCTGGGCAGCTTCTGATGCTGGGAGGAGCTGGGTGGGGTTTCGGGAGATGTGAGGGAGGGAGTGCCTTAGGGAGGGACCCCGATCCAACCAGCTGAAATCACTGCATGAAATTGGGTTTTGTTTAGTCCGGCTTCGTATATTCTAATTCCCTTCCTCCAGAGGCTCAGGGCCTGGGCTTGGCTGACCTGACCATAATTAAAGGGCAGTCCTCTGCAGCAGCTGTGCCCCCGAATCCTGCACCTGGACCGACTCATCCCTGCTGGGAGGAGTCCCAACTGTTCTTAAGTTCGACCCCGGTCTCCGATCTCGTCTCCCTAAGCCCGGGTCATTGTGCAGCTCCCCCCCCCCACCCCACCCCCTCCCCCAGAGTTATGTAACCCCCTTCCATTCCGTTTTCATTCAACGCGAAGTGGGAGGTGCATTTTTATGTCGCACTCGGGTTTCAGAGAGAGAGAGAGAGAGAGAGAGGTTTATTGCTTTTTGGGTGATCATAAACCCCGTCTCTTCTACCGCTAATGTCTTAAGTGAATTTACATCTCATGCCACTTACGCTACCCCACAGAAGCCGTTCTACCCAACACCATTACCACTGAGGGTCAAAAAAAAAATAAACTACCACACGACTGAGCAGTACCACACATACCGTACAGGCATTAGGTCTATACTAACACCAAAGCCACACCATTAACAAGATGGCACGATCACCCATCCCACACCACAACACGGACCACGCCACCACACAGGCCACATCACCACACGGACCACGCACCACTTCCCAGACCACACCGCCGCAACACTCCACATTCCCCCAGACTAACACTTGTAACACTCTACTCCCTTCTGTTATCGTTCCGGCTCCAGAGCCCGCTGGCCTAAATTTAATTACAGTTTGTGTACAGTTACACCAACCCTTTAATATTCATAGCAATCTTTTACTGTTAGGTTGGGCATTTTTGTCGTCAAAGTCGCTGGGAGAGGCAGTGCTTCCCGCCTCCTGTTAGCGAAATTTAATTATAATCAACGCTCAGAATTTGTCCCAAACACTAGAGGCCATTACCAGAGTATTAGAAATGAAGATCGTAATATCTTCGAGTTATTAAATTCTCATCGTTAAGACGAGTGAAGTGTTGTGTATCCCTATAACACAATGTTACCGAGAGAGTCATTGAGAAATTACTTTTCCCGCGTACCTCTATTGATCAAGGATGGGGCGTTTCTGGGACCTCCACTTTGAACTGTGGTACATTTAAGGTTACATGGCAAATTCCATAAATACCCAAGTGGCAGGAGACTTAAACAAATAGTACAAGACACTAAGAGTATCACAAACTAAGAATATTAATACTTTGAGGCCCGGGATGTGTTCAGAGTGCGCCATATACAAACAAGATAGGAGCCCCCCCTTGGCCTGATCCGCAAGCGACGAATGTAAGATAGATATTTCACAATCCTATAGGGTTTCAGGTCTTGTATTAGAGGAGATCGGATGGTCCCTGGCAGTTCTACAATATCCGTCAAAAGGGGAGGGTTTATGAAGCTCTTTGCCCGGTCATATATATATATATATAAGTGCAGATTTCAATGGGCCACAAATGTTATGTGTTTGAAACTGGTGACTTCAGTACATAAGTCAAGTGCAGGAACTCCCATTACATTTGAACCTAGATCTTGAAACCCAAGATAAGGTTTCGAACCATATCTGATGTGACAAGAGAAGACAGGGAGGATCCAGCACCAATCCAGACGATGTGAACGAACCAGAGAGGTTTTAGAACTGGACTTGTCGCAGTAAACGAACCAAGGATGCTACTAGGGCGGACTATATGGATATATAAACCCTTGAAGGGCGTTAGGACCGACTGAGGTAGGGGAGGTTCACGCGCCGAAGGGGATGAAAAACGGTCCATATGAGGCCGCTGACTTCAAGAAGGGTCCCAGAGTAAGCGTAATATGTATGCAAATGTAAGATGTAGCTTTTAAAAACTCGCTTAAGGTACACTGGAGAGGCCTTTCAGATCACAAGTGAGGGAGCTAGTGGGAGGCAGATGGCTTGGGCAGAGGAGTGTGCTAGAGTATAGTGTGTACAGAAACCTGCGAAAAATACGAGAGAGAGAGGATACCTTTACATAAAATTATTTTCATGTACGAAGATGGTACCCATTTCACGATGCAGACACATATCGTAAATATATTTAGAAAGCAGCATGAAACTGAAGCATCCAGGGAACAGCATGTCAGACGGGGTAGGAAAGAAGCACATTACAATAGTGAAGATAGGAGAAAGAAACACTAGAAAGCGGTGAAGAATGGAGAAAGGTGCGTATGAAAGCAGCGAAGAAAGGAGAAAAGAATCACCTATCAACAGTATAAAAAGAGAAAGAAGAAGATTACGAGAGATGAAAACGACTCCATTGACAAAGATCTAGAATTAAGAGGTGGAAGAGAGAAAAAAAGAAAGTAAAGACCACACAAGGACGGCGGAGGAGGACCTTGGTCGTCTGCAACAGACGGGAGGGAAAAAAAATTTAAGAAACTCGTAAGATTAGTTTAGGGAACTTGGTCAGCCTGTCACATTCACTGTGCTGTCGACAGTTTCCGACAATTTTGTCACAAATTAATCTAATTCTAAGCAACTGAGTTCCAGAAGGACGCAAGTTTAAGCTAAAGAGAGACGAGGAAGGAAAAAAGTAAAAGTTCTGTCGTCTAATTACGTTTCTGCGTAAGAAAATAGAAACATTTGATGGTTAAATGAAATGGATTACCTGTTTCGTAACGTATAGTAGTAATTCCCAACTAGCTTGACCATAGACTGAAGTGGAGAAAGTCACCAGTGGACAACAAGACTTGAATGGAAGTAGTCATTTGCGAGGAAGAGAGAATATCACCTTCAGAAACAGTGCTGGCATGAACAATAGCAGTAACTCGAAGAATACCTTTAGCAGCAACAGCTCCAACAATACCAGATCAACAAAAGGACACACGACGTCATTAAATAAACAGCATCAACGTCATTACGAACACCTACTTGCGCTGGAGCTAAATCAATAGTACCTATCATAGTAGCTTTATCAGCAGCAACAGCAGCAAATGCAGCCAGCTCCTGCGGCAGCAGAACAGCATTAAGCTGTGGAACCAGCAGTAACAGGAATGAGAGTGACAACAGTACTGGGGGAAATCACGAGCAACAGGAGCAAACGTAACGACAACAACAGCGCTGCACAGACAGCAGCTTCAACAGCAATATCGTGAACGTAGCAAAGAGCAGAGGCAGCAACGGTAGTAGTAGTAGTAGTAGTAGTAGTAGTAGTAGTAGTACTAGTAGTAGTAGTGGCAGCAACTGGAGCAGCATTAAGTTTAGTAGGGGTAGTACCGCGAGCGGCAGCATTTGCAGCATTATCAACAACAAAGCGGACAGCAGCATTACGCCTTCCCTGGGCCTGGGGCCAGCCTCACACACACACACACACACACACACACACACACACACACACACACACACACACACACTCCCGCCATTGACCAGTGCACCATAATTTACCTGGCCTAAAACTTGGTTAAATCTGTGAGTCAGGAATACCGAAAGAGCTCGCTCCAAAAGCCTAACCACCCTCCCTTAGGGAGTGGAGGAGGGGAACAGCCACCTCTATTTAGCCTTCTATCCCTACACTCCGGTATGGGGAGTAAGTCAGAAGTAGACTGCAAAGGACAATCATGATAAAAATGGGTTTACGGATTTATATGATGATTTTGTAGCATATCCCTAGGATCAGTCTTAATCCATACGAGGTCAATATGTTACTTTAGCTCAACCTATCTTCCTTTTTACAATCTCATTAATGTAACACAGATAATTGGAAATTCATATAGGAACACTCCTCCATAGACGAACTTTGTCCTAAATATATATTCATCATATGAATACTATTAGGTTAAATATACACACTTTACTGATTGTCGCTTTGGCACCCGTATGTGTGGCATGGTGTGTGTTCGACTGTGTACCAAAACCTCATTATTTCATCCTCAACCGTTTATATATAACTTAGGGAGGCTGAGACATCTCCCTGAACTAGATCTAGGGTGGCGCATGCTTCTATTCCCCTCCTCCCAGAACATGTTCGATTGAACAGGGTGGGAATAGTGGTAACTGATGGTAGTTGTGGTGGTGGAGGGTCTAACCAGCTCTGTGATGTGCAGGGAATGTTCAATTGAATATTGTATATTTCTACTCGCAGTTCCGATAAACTGATTCTTTTCTCTTGAGGAATATCTCCGGACTCTGAGCTCTGAGTCTAGCAGGGACGGAGAGATGTAAATCGCGTGTGTACATGTCTTGCTATATGAAAAAAAGATTGAATATAAAACTTCTATAGATATATAACAGGTTTGGACCTAAAGCCTTTAAAGCTCTTATAGGAAATATTTTCATTGTTGGTATTCTGTGCCAGATGGCAGAAGAGTTTGTGAATATATATAGATTTTTGCGTCACGTGAATATTTTCCTTAACATACCCAAGCCCTCTCAAAGGGAAAGGGAGCAATTCGACGACTCCATTGTAACTGCATTTAGACGTTGAGGAATCGAACGGAAAAGACAGGAAAGAAAAAGGAGGTTGCGAGGCACTTTTTTTTTTTTTTTTACAGTCGTGAGAAAATTATATTGAGGACGGAGGTGCAGTTCTGTTGCCAGTATTCTGAGAAGGCTGGATAGAGGAGGAGTATAGCAGCAAGAGCCTTTGGCAGTCTTATGCAAGAGAGACAAACTGCCGTACACCGATAGCAAGACGGTAGGCAGTGAGTGAAGTAATGAGTATTTGCGTATTTTACCTTTTGTAGAGAGAGGTGAGAAAGGATTCTCCTCCTGTTATAGGAATCAAGAGGGAAGAAGTGCCTCCTCATAGAAAGGAGTCATCTAATCTTAGACCTAAGAGCGAGAAAGGGGCTACCTCAGCGCCATCGGTTTTGCCGCATGTAAAGTATGATCAACAGCAGCTGAACCACACACACTAGAAAAGCTTTATCCAGTGTATTGACGGTGCCAGCTTCATTTCTACTCCTTCACTTGTCACACTCGACCATCGCTGGATCCTGTGAGGCGCGGAGCCCGCGTCTTTATTTGCATATGCAAATTCATTAAGAACTCGCGGGTGATGTTGGCTGTCGCATATGCTGAAGATGTAGATGGTGAGGACGATAAAGGAAGGAAAATAGTACAATGAATATTGAGATATGAAAGAATTTCATTACGCACTCGTAAAACCGCTAGATGAATCCCTGTGTGGCGGCGTAAATCTAAGAAACTGTATCTATCGCCATGATCCATGATGTCTTTGGTCTCCATTAAACCCACCGCGATTGGAAAGAACTTGAATGATTAAACCTCTTCACAAACCGTGATTAATCGTGTGATCCAGAAGCGACAACATAACGCGTTACCCGCGGCACATTAACATGTACTTTAGCGTCCCATTAATTGCTCTGACAGGATTTATAGGGGAATGGAAAAAGGGAAACAAATCAGATAATCACGTCAACTCTTCCTAGCAAAACAAAAGCGACAACCGGTAATACGTTTCCAGCGCTTTTAACCTTTTCACGAAACCTGGCAATTTGCATTTTGATGTAAAAGTACAAATATTTCGAACCGTCCCTGAAATGTCCAGATATTTATTAATTTTGTGATGAAATTGAGGATGGATTAGCATAATCAGATTTGTTATCTAAATAGTAGGACAACAGCCGAGGCAATATTGTATGCGTAAAAAACGACTGGTATGACAATTTAACAGAAAAAAAGTAATCGTAAAAACAGGAGGCTTAATCTTAAGGATGAGTGAGCGCGCCTCCTCGCCCTGTTTTCACTACTCAGTGCAAACTCATTTTCTGAACGTAACCGACTCGACTCCCGGCCGGCAACAAAAGCTAATTCATAATTTGACAACAGCCTCTGTTCACGATAGTATAAACTGCTTTGCTGTTAACTGCTGTAATGTAACTCGAGATTCCTCCATTGTGAAGATTTATTTTACGCTTTTAACCGCCTCAGTTCTTAAAGGTATACATACACTTCTGAATTTCTTCACGTTGTTTACCTCTGAATCGTTCTTTTATTTAAGGTCTCTACAGCTTCCCGCTTTCTATCATGTCCCCCTCTTCACGTGTCCACAGTTCCTCACGTCTCTCTCTCTCTTCTCCTCCCCCCAAACAGTCTCGTCGGCACCGGGATGCGACGCCCTATATAGACGACGAATCGCACCAGCTGTGGTGCTCTGAGAGCGCCTACATGGTGGAGGGCAAGCAGGTCGACGCCCACGTCCTGGAGCATCACGGTCAGTATGAGCATCTTCATTATCAATTCGCTTTGTAATGGGAGTTTCCCGTCTTAGTTTATAAAGGATTTCAAAAGTGTTCTGATGCCTTATTTTCCGTTTGTAGACCTCGCTTTGTAGTGGGAGTTTCCCCTCTTGGTTATAAAGGATTTCAAAAGTGTTCTGATGCCTTATTTACCATTTGTAGACCTCGCTTTGTAGTGGGAGTTTCCCTTCTTGGTTATAAAGGATTCCAAAGGTGTTCTGATGCCTTATTTACTATACGTAGAATTGCAAATGAGCTGTTCTATGATATCTTTAGTTACTTGTATGAACGAACATAGTTACTGTAGGTTTTGCTTTTGAATCCCGTTCTCGTGAACTTTTCTGAGAATGAAGTGACATGGATATACACTCAGATGTATATAAACAAAGATAAATGAGTGTGTATATAAGTGTCTATGTGTGTGTGTATGGGCAACTTATCGTTTAAAGAAATATATGCTTCTAAATGTGGATGAAAACTCCCGTTCTTAACCAAGGTAGTAAGCATTATTTCACCCCACTAATACGTAGCTTAATCTGTCTTCGAGTAGATAGGCTTGACAATTTCCCCTGTTAAGGCAATGTACCTTGGCCTCCGGCAGACGGACTTACCTCTTCGTCTACTTCGCCAGATCCCTGTCAGGCTCACTTCTGCGAGCGTGGTCGAGTGTGTCGCTTGAACCACGTTGGGGACCCACAGTGTGAGTGCCAGCCCTTCTGCTCCAGGCACCGTAAGCTTGTGTGTGGCACAGACGGTCGTCTCTACCTCAACCACTGCGAGCTGCACCGCGCCGCCTGTGTCACAGGAGCCAAAATCCACATAGACAGGAGCAGGAAATGTTTCAAGAAAGGTGAGTGTTTTTTCTTTTTCTTCCTCAAATCCCTCTTCTTCTCAGAAAGGTGGTAGACTTTTATATGGCTTCGGTAGAGATAAGTCGCTCCCTGATCTCCTTCCTATAGTCAGTGGGCATTTTTCTGGGAGGGGAAGGGAGGTAGACTTATCTTCATATATCTCACGAAAATCATGGGTGGAACGTGTCTGTTAAGAGACGGTATCCACTGTCAGTGGAGTAGACGGTTATGAGACGAGGGAGGTGCTTCCCTGTCTATCACCGTCAAAGACGGATAAGGTGAAGTAGAATTAACACACTGTAGCAAGATCTTAAGTACATGAACCTCTACATTTCTAGACGTAAAGAGGCAAGCATCAGTACACATTGGGGGAGGAAAACACACACACACACACATTATTTCTCCTCCATTCCCCTTCTCCCACAGTAGCAATGGACGCGGTGATTAGGGGCAGGTCCGGCCTCGTTCCTGCTTGCCGTAACCTCATTAGATCGTCGTAAAAGTCCCGGCTGTGCCGTAACGACGGACCGCGTAGGACTGATAAGCGATATGGCCTATTACATGACCCAGAGACGAGCGCTGGACGTTGATACTAAAGAGACAAAAGTTCCTTTTACGCCACACTTGTTGTCGTTGTTCCATCTATCGCGCGTTAGTGCTATGTGGGGGGGTCGGTGTATTTCTTAGCTTCGCAAATGAAGTATTTTGGCTGGCAGACTCTGTGCTTTAAGTGTTTTGTGAGTAGGGAAAAGCGTAATGGCAAGTTGAATCAAAGATATCTGAAGTCTTTTCGTAGATAAATGTTCCTTTTGTGGTCTCTCTCTCTTCCTCCTCCTGAACCGTTCTAAAATATATACTGTCGTCTCAGTGTCGACTTGAGACTGCAAGCTAGTCCTGTATCGCTCGCTCTCACGTCTGAACCACCGGGGGTTGGACGTCCCATCAATTTGCCCAATTATTCCCGGCCATTGTGCCTCCCACTCGATAATCTTGGTCTCTGTCTATTTCCTCAACTGTCCAGTAACTGTCTCTCGCCGTCTGGCCTCCCTCGCACCTCTCCGTCCAAGCACTATAACATATTGGTGACGGACCTGTCAGGGAATCGCTTCATATATCTCTGGGTAAGCACATATACTGACAGCGCTGGAAGCCATCTGACTGGGCTTGCTGGTTTCATGATGTCAGATGTTCGGATCCCGTCAGAAGCGAGTTGTGTTGCGTGGCCTGGTGTGAGGAGAGAGCTGTGTTGAGTGTCCACGGGCTTCTGGTTCCGTGTTACGGGTGTTCGATTCCCGTCAGGAGTGAGTCGTTATTCATAGCTTGGGGTTGCCAATTTATTATACCTTGTCTCCAGATACGGTGCATTTCCTGATGATACTATTCATTTACTATTATATTAGGAACCCAGAGCTATCATTTAGTTTCCTGCTGTGCAGTTTTTCTTCGAACTTCCGTGTCAGGTGAGAGCTCTCATCCAAGGGTGTTGAAATGAGTAAGTTACACGACCGTAGGCTCGGAAAAGACTTTAAAGACCTTCGTAAACTAACGGCCTGGCTACGCTGCCTAGATGCAGTCCTATAGAAGGAGTGTGGTAGCAACGAGGGGTCCTATGCTTTAGTCGAGATAAATCAACTTTTTTTCTTGTATAGACGTAGTTCATGTACTGCGATGCTTATGTCACTGAGGAAGACGGTGTAGCACCAACCCACTTTGACTCGTACAATCAGCATCTTGAATTCAACGACATCCCTTTAGTGAGCAACGAAAAAAAAGAGCCATTTTGATTTCAGAAACAGAGAATGAAATGATGAGATTGTAAGCTCAGGAGGATACGATTTATCATTCTGTCATCAAAATCTGAAAAATAACAGCTTTCACTCTTGTTCTTGGTAATTAGCTTATGTTCCGTCAGCTTCACTGACTTGCTAATGGATCTCTTCACAAATGGTGCTCATTAAAAACAGCTGAAGAATTATTCCTTAACGTAGCGGATGGTATTTTTTCTCCCCATGAACAAAGAGATGAAATACTACTTCCTCTTGTTGGTGCTGACTGTTACGAATATTGCCTCCCATTCCCATTTAGTTTTCGAGCCATATTGTACAAAGGCAACGCAATATCTTCTCCAAATTTCCTGTATGAGAAATATTTCACTCAGGTCTAATCCATTCGTGAGCCTGTTTGCCTACGTGGCTAATTGGTTTTCCGAAAAATACGAAAACTTACGATGCATAAGTTATTTTTACGACAGGAGTTTGGATCCCGAACGGAGGATTTGATATAAAAGTATTTTTTAATACTGTGATATTTATGTCTTCCATCCCAGTCGTTATGGTGATGAGAAGGTTTAGGCTTTATTGACTACTGAGGCTTATGACTCTCTCTCTCTTTCTCTCTTTTTCTCTCTCTTTATGAGCGGCTGCCAGGAGAAAAGAAACGTACGTGGAAAAACTACAGAAACATTTAAAAGAAAACTTTACACATGGTTGAAATCAGTCCCAGATGAGCGAAGAGTCTATGATTATTGTAACGCAGGTGGGCAGGGGAGAGGAACAGCCCTTTACATTAAGGAAGCAGTGCTGTAAGCTGTGAGCAGCGAACGCAAACCCTTCCATGACCAAATCTTGTCATAGGTACTTATAGGTAGGTACACAGTCCCTGTCTCTGTCTCTGTCTCTCTCTCTCTCTCTTCCACACTTCTATCTATTTTTCCCCCAATATTCTGGATTGTGGTTAAGTCTCCCTTTGCTATTCCCGGCAGGTTTGATGCCCATCACCTGGGACAACACCCCCATGCCTGCCACTCCAGCCCCAGACCTCGACGACCCCGCTGTCAAGCAGCTGAACTCAGTCGTTCGCGACGACCTCACACAGGTACGACTAATTTCCCACTGATTAGAAGGTTTCAGGTGGAAGCTTGTCACGTCAACTTGTCCCAGAAGATCCTATAGTATATGAAAAAAGTCTCATTTTTTAATTCTTATTGTAATTCAGGCGTATTTCAGCGATTTTCATATTTTCTTTTTTTTAAAGGAAATAAACCATATTGATAGGGTGGAGTTAAAGGATCTATGGGTGTCCACAGGGTGGAGGAGCCGTGCTGACGACTCGACCTCCTGAAGAGGAGGAGCAGCAGCAGCAAGAGGACACGACGCCGATGGAGGTGGACCACGAGGCCCAGCGAGACCAGGCCGACAAGGAGTCTCACGAGAACCCTTGCTCCATGCAGCAGTATGAGATACTTAAGGTATGAAGTACTCCGGCAGGCTGACCCGACACTCACGTAGGAGCGAAGACCTGCTTCACTTAGACCCCGCACACACATATAGGAATAAAGACACAAGAGTTTATCAAACAGACCCTCTGTGTCGTCAAGCACTCGTGATTCTTTATATCCCGTATTACATCATAATAATCTATGGTAAAACTCTCACAGTTTATCCGTATTGATCATCAAGCATCTCCCATAAATTATCAGCTTATGCCATTATTATCTTTCATCGTTTATCGCCATGATTCAAAAATTCACCTCGCACTAATTGTAGGCGTAGATTAGTATTAATCTCATTTGAATTATCAGTTTTAAAACACGAGTTGATTCCCAAATGTCATTAGTATCAGCTTCCATCTGATTTGGACAGATTATCATCAACTAAACAACCGCGTACTATAGTTCTATTTACCATAAAGCCACAAAGGTTTTCATTTACATCCTTACACTCAACCTCCAACGGGACGCGGAATCACCACATCACTGTCCACATATGGCAGATTGCCATCCTAAAAACATAATCTCAAAATTCTGAAATAGGGCCGTGGAGACTCGTCCGTCCGCATCCATCAGGGAAGAAAATATTGCAGGGGACCTTCTATAGAGTCATCAGCCATGATGAAGAGGATCGTATATCTAATTTTCCGCGTTGAAGTGAATTATCTACCGGGCCTCAGCCTGAGGGAGGGTGGCTTTCTCAGCGAGATGGAGTTAAGAGAGGTAGGCAAATCTCGTGGGAAATCAGATGAGGAACGTGGCAGTCATTGTTCCTGAGTGACTCCAGCGTTGCGGAACATTTTCGCGAAGCGGACGTTAATATGGAGCGCAGGTACATTTACTATTCCTTCTGCCTCAGAATAGAGGGTTTCGATCAAATCAGTCGAGATGGACAGGTAAGGATGTGTTGTCCCCTTGGACAATGTATGTGTGGGAATAAAAGGGCAAGTAATGACGCTGCTGTGAAAAGGAATAGGAAATGAATTCCCAACAAAGAAGAGAAAATCTTATGTAACTGGAAATTGGTATTATGATGTCATTTGCCTGAATAGAGAAGGCAGAAGTGTTAGAAAATGTCCCCATTGAGGAAAAGTGTGTATTGTAAAATGTGGTCCAGAATAAAATCGCACATTGATATTATCTTAAAATGTGTACATATCAGATAGAACTATATTACAAGAACTAGTAAATGTAGGAAAGAAAAAGAGCCTTCAAATAAACCAGACTCCTATTGTTAGGTGGAAAATCCAGCTCAGCTGGAGGAGTTATATGTTGCTCCATATCCCAAGCAACAGGTGAGGTAGATCTCATCTCTCCAGCGCTGGCTGACTCGTGAGGGAGGAGGGAACCTCTGGTAGCGTTGGTAGGAGTGAGTGAGGAGCACAGCCGCTCGTGGTAACGCAGACGTATCAAGGATATCGGAAGCCTCGTGTCGTAGGATTGTTTTGGATGCAGTGCCCACGCCATGCCGAGCCCAGACCTTTCTCTCTCATTCTTCTCTCTCTCTCTCTCTCTCTCTCTCTCTCTCTCTCTCTCTCTCTCACTCTCTCTC